>JAOEHX010030271.1:0-14257 GCA_025448015.1 Bolborhynchus lineola
ATATTTGAAAAATCATGGCAGTCAGGTGAAGTTCCCGATGACTGGAAAAAGGGAAACATAACCCCCATTTTCAAGAAGAGGAAAATGGTTGAGCCGGGGAACTACAGAGCAGTCAGCCTCACCTCTGTGCCTGGCAAAATCTTGGAGCGTATTCACCTGGAAGGCATGCTGAGGCACACGAAAAACAACAAGGTGCTTGGTGACAGCCAGCATGGCTTCACTAAGGGTAAATCCTGCTTGACCAATCTGGTGGCCTTTTATGATGGGGCTGGGAAACTGATGGACAGGGGTAGAGCAGTTGATGTCATCTACCTGGACCAGTGCAAAGTGTTTGACACTGTCCCACATGACAACTTTGTCTCTAAATTGGAGAGACATCAATTTGATAGTGGACCACTCAGTGGATAAAGAACTGGCTGGATGGCCGCATGCAAAGAGTTGTACTCAGTGGCTCGATGTCCAACTGGAGGCCAGTAAAGAGTGGTGTCCCCCAGGGATCGCTGCTGGGACGGTCTTGTTCAACATCTTTGTTCGTGACATGGAGAGTGGCATTGAGTGCGCCCTTAGCAAGTTTGCCTATGACACCAAGCTGTGTGCTTGGGTTGATACACTGGAGGGAAGGAATGCCATCCAGAGGGACCTTGACATGCTTGTGAGGTGGGCTGATGCCAACTTGATGAAGTTTAACCATGACAAGTGCAAGGTCCTACACCTTGGTTGGAACAATCCCAGGCAGAGCTACAGGTTGGGCAAAGAAGAGATTCAGAGCATCCCTGCGGAGGACTTGGGGATGTTGGTAGATGAGAAAATGAACATGAGCTGGCAGTATACACTCACTGCCCACAAAACCAACTGTATCCTGGGCTGCATCAAAAGAGGTGTGACCAGCAGGTCGAGGGAGGTGATCCTGCTCCTCTACTCTGCTCTTGTGAGACCGCACTTGGAGTATTGTGTGCAGTTCTGGTGTCCTTAACAAAAAAGAACATGGAACTGCTGGAACAAGGCCAGAGGAGGGCCACAAGGGTGATCAGGAGACTGGAGCACCTCCCATTTGTAGATAGGATGAGAAAGTTGGGGTTGTTCAGCCTGGAGAAGGGCAGGCTGTGTGGAGACCTCATAGCAGCCTTCCAGTATCTGAAGGAGGCCTATAGGGATGCTGAGGAGATACCCTTCATTAGGGACTGTAGTGAAAGGACAAGGGGTAATGGGTTCAAACTTAAACAGGGGAAGTTTAGATTAGATATGAGGAAGAATTTCTTTACTGTAAGGGTGGTGAGGCACTGGAATGTGTTGTCCAGGGAAGTTGTGAATGCTCCATCGCTGGCGGTGTTGAAGGCCAGGTTGGACAGAGGCTCGAGTGGCATGGTTTAGTGGGAGGTGTCCCTGCCCATGGCAGTGTGGTTGGAACTAGATGATCTTAAGGTCCTTTCCAACGCTAACTATTCTATAGAATCCCTATGATTTTATGATTAGAAGAGAGATTATGTGAAAAACTCAAGTCCTGGGTGATTCTTCCTTATGTGCTCCATTGGTCCTCTCCCATACCAAGATGGAGCCACACATAAACTCCAGATGAGTGCTCCATAAAAGCTAACCCAATGCTGCCAGAAAACAGAAATGACCACATGATTCTGACACAAAGCTGGAACCAGGCAATTTGATGGAGGTTTGGGAGATCTGCTGGGAATGACTCTAAGCTAAAGCTGCTCTGCAAGCGACTGTGATCAAATGCTTCCTAACACATGTGAACAAAAGTCAGGAGTATAAAAGGGAAACTGAAGAGAAGGTATCTTTTGGGGGTTTTATTTATTTGTATTTGGTTTTATTTCCAATTGGTTATTCAGCTCTGCTAGGTTAATTTGGAATTGATGTTTCTTCCACAGAACTGAAATGCTAGATCCACTGAAGTGAAGGGATACTTCTTACTTGATTCAATGAGATTTCCATCAAGGTTCAAAACAGATAAAGATAAGGATCTGTAAAATACCCTGTTTTCTCAATACAAAAATCTATATTTGTCAGAAACAACCAGGTCATGCTCCCGGGATGGTAATGAGTTCAGATAACAAACTCTTCTAGCCCACTAGCTTGCCTCCAACATTGGCTGTTAGAGAAATTTTAGGGAAAAAATCTGAGAAGTAGGATAAACATAAGATCATAGAATCATAGAATCATAGAATAGTTAGTGCTGGAAAGCACCTTAAGATCATCTAGTTACAATCCCCCTGCAGTGGGCAGGGACACCTCCCACTAAACTGTATCACCCAAGGCTGTGTCCAACCTGGCCTTGAACACCGCCAGGGATGGAGCATTCACAGCTTCCCCTGGCAACCCATTCCAGTGCCTCACCACCCTTACACTAAAGAATTTCTTCCTCATATCCAATCTAAACTTCCCCTGTTTAAGTCTGAACCAGTTACTCCTTGTCTTATCACTACAGTCCCTAATGAAGAGTCCCTCCTCAGCATCCCTATAGGCCTCCTTCAGATATTTCCTATCATGGACTGTAAGCATCTGCCAAACACCATACTTCCACAAAAGCCTTGAAATAACCTGATCTGAAGTTTATACCAGTATCTATGTTCTAGGCAATTCTGTCTTACATTATTAATTCATTCAGTGTAGTTCTCTGTCCATTCAATCCATCACGTCCAAAGGAGAGAGATTTAGGTAAGACAGTACGCAGATTCCAGTATGAAAGTCATGTACTCTTCAGTGGCTTTACTTTTACATCTGCCTTTGCTCTGCTTCTACCATTCCTAACCTGGAAGGCTGTATTCCTTCTCATCTCCTTTATCTCACCAAGAAAGGAAAGAGAGCCTCCCCAAAATTCCAACAACCTCTTTCCTCTTCACAAAAAATGCCTTGTACTTACCATCATTATTTACATAGCCTCCATGCTTGGATTCTTTAAATATGGTAGTATTGCCATAAGTGGGTAGATGTAGAAACAGAACCCTCGCTTCTATATTTTCAGTGTGCATAATTCAGAACTGAATATAGTTTTCAAAGCAGAGGCCTTTAATTGGTATAAGAAATAATTAACCAACTGGAATTACCTTTTTTGCGTTACAAGTATAAGCTAAGATTTGGCTTGCATCTAGAAGGAAAATGTGAAGTTTCAAGTTTTCCTGTCTTTGAAACAGTTTGATGGACAATGTAATTTTTTTGCTTAATTAATCTTACATTCTTAAAGACAGTGTGAGGTAGCACAGGCCAAAACCTCAACTGAAATATATTGGCATAAATTGAGTAAAGCCAGTGCTGTCAGATTAAATAGCTGCAGAGGTGTAGAAACAAAGATGTTACCCATAGGGATATGGACACAACTTAAACTATTAAAAAGCATATAAATCTCTGCAGTGTGCACCCCAGCTTTGTGAGGAGGAATACATAACTAGAGAAACAACTCACAGACATCATTTTAGTCTCACATTCTAATCATTTTAGCTCAGATTCATTCAGAATGTGTGAGCTTCCTCTCATCCCTTTCCCAACAGAATGTTATAGTACAAATCGCCTCTGAATTTGCCTGAGTGAATTGGTAGATTTTAAAGTGTGGGTAGCCAGGACAACAAAGATAAATTCAGTCAGTCACCCTTGTGAGAATTATTAACCCAACCCAACCCCAAGTCCTAAAATTAGGACAGCACCAATACCAGCTAATTTGAAGTGTTCTGTAAACGTGTGCTCTTTTAAAGCTCTATATTTGACTGTGTTTCACATTTAACTTTATAAAAACAAGAGAGCTTTACCTGTAGGAAAACTTCAGGTGAACACACTTTTGCCACTGCTCTCATGGGAACAATGGTATTTGCTACTCACATTATCCTCCACTGATTGTTCTGCTTTAAGTTTCAGACATCCAAACTGAACTAACAACAAATACTTGACGCAAAAAGAAGCCAGCAATCAGAACAAGCTGACTTAAAGAGGATTGTCACAATGAAAGTCGTTTGAGCAGACTATTTGGTAAAGTTGACTCTTGCAAACAGTAGAAGATTCCAAAATGCTAATCAACTTGAAACCAGAAAAGAATTTCCATAAATTTACTGGTACCCAATAAATTGGCCAAATTTCATTACTAGGTTTCAAACATATCCTTCCTTAATAAGTAGCATGGCAACACTAAGGAAATATGACCTCTCCAAAATTCTTCTTTAGATTGGATGGACATCTTTTATCTTTTTTCTTTCTCATCTGAAATATAATTTAATCACAGCAAGGTAGAGAGCTCCTATACAAAGCAGGTTCTCTTTCTTCTACTGTTACCTGGGTTATTAATGTGCCTGAGTACATGAGGAGAGCTTGCTTTCCTCTTTTACTAGGTCTATTATCTCAAAACACACAGGACCTGCAAAAGTTGGTGCACAGATCAAAAGACCAATTTCACCTTCAGTCTCTACTGATTTCTGCTTCAGCTGACTAACCAGATAAAACCCCAAAATGCTGCAGTAGTTAAACAGTGCTACGATATGCATCTTTTATCTCCTCTGGAAGCGAGTATCTTATTCAGTGTGGAAATGTATACTAAACTGAATATCCAAGATCCCAAATATATATTTTTATATATATATATTTTCTTTAAACTGCATCCTTCTTGAAGTTAACCTCCACACTGGAAATATATTATTTCTTTAACAAAGCCAGTAATGGGAATTGTTCACAACTTACTAATAGATCTTACTCATGTATAAAATTCAACATGTGGAAAATTTTGTAGCAAATAACACTTCCTTGCATGATATTAACTGACCCATTAAGTCAATCAGGCAAAATTGGAATGCTGTCTTATTGTGTAAATTAACTTTGGTAAAAACCTGGTCAAAATTTTAAGGTTGCCTACCTAAATTTAAAGTTCATGCAGCCATGCTTTTGATCCTCGGTAGAAGCATCCTCTGTTTATTCTGGCCTGAGTCCATAATATCAAACATATCCATAAAAATTAGGAGAATTGCAGCTGTTCAATACACTGGGCAGGGACCAACATACAAGGATACAACCCAAAGAACATACAGAAACATATCTTTCAGGCTTAGACCTTTGCAATTAGTGGAGTGAGACATTCATGCGCTTTTTATGGATCTAGGCCTTACTTCAAACTGATTTTGGCGAGCACCTATACCAGTCTATTTTTGCAAACGTGGTCAACCAACACCAGTCCTAAGCAGGGAAAATGAACTCAAACTAAATTACTTCTAGTATTTTACTCATTTCATACCATGTGAAACTGTCTTTTGATGTTTATCTTATCTGCCTTGCTTATTAAAATATATGCAGCTGGAGTTTAAAGTATTTTTTTTCTCCCCACAAACATAATCTCTTACCATACCTGTTTGCATGCCATACATTGCACCAAAAAACCCAGACAGCTGAGAGTTAAAATGTGTATTCCCACATTTGGCAGTAACTACTGCAGTAAGAATAGAATTGACATTGTTGTAATTGGAATGGACAAGTCTAAATATTTAATCATTTATTATATCTGCCTCCACTCCAACAGTTAAGCACTATAGGTCAGACTAATCTACAGATTATTATATCGTTATGGCATTGATTTGCATTTTAATTACAAGATTCAGTTCTAAACAGAAAGACAGGGAAAATTCCACAACTGTGGAAGGAAACTTCTTCTTTCAGGCACAGCAGTTGTCTAATATCAGCAAGGCCAACAGCAACATGAGGCAAAGATATCTCCTTGCACTAAAACACAGGAATACCAAATTGGCTTTTATTTTGTTCCTTGCAGTGAACAGAAGAGTGAGAGTGAGGAAGTGCCTGCATGGTATTTAGTTGCCAGCTGGGGTTAAACCATAACTGGGGAAAGAATATTAAAATATGGGGAGAGCTGGCAGGGAGGCTTGACCCAACAGAGGCCAGAAGATTCCTCATGTAAACAGTGAGCATGCAGAGACAGACCTCAGGGGGAGAGAAAGTAAGACTTTTTGTGGAGACCCCAACTAGATTGTATAGCAATTGCTGTCATTTAGGAAGCCACCAATTTAATGGGTTGAAAGTAAGACTGGAGAAAAGGACTTACGCTGAAAGAACACAGAAATGGAGGAAGATGTAAGTTTATAAACCTATGTTATTCCCACCTCACTTTGTATTTTCTCTGTCCTTTAAGAAGTTTGCTTTTCTATTTTATATTTGATCTCAATGACTAGAAATCTCATGTTTAAAAAGGTGCAGGAAATCTAGCTCAAAGCTCTGGCTCATAGAGGATCATAGCAGTGACACCTTTTTTACTTCAAAGAAAATATCTATAAACCAGTGCTATTCATGCAAACAAATCTGAACCATTATGGAAGGGTTTCTCTGTTCTTTCTGCTTATTACTGTGCAAGTTTCTTTCAGTGGCAATGTATTTGCTTTATTATAGAATATTCTAGACAAGGAGGTGAACTTAACCAGAAAATAAAAAAAAATACCTTGTTTCACTTGGCCCTGAATTTTGAGATTAAGGTCTGAGTCTCAGAAATGGACCATAGTCAGTGGATCAATATATATTTATCTTCATGTACACTTTAATTAATGGATAAGAATAACATTGAAACTTAAATAAATAAGCAATCTAGTTTTTACTACTGTAGATAGTACATATCATTAAATCAAAGCCAGAAACAGAAAGGTTGAAGTTCACCTCAGGCCATCAACCCAGCTTGTCCAGAACCCTCTTTAAAGTCTTCCCATCCTCCAACAGATCAATACTCCCAGACAACATGGTGTTGCCTGCAGACTTACTGAGAGTGCATTCAATCCCCTCATCCAGACCATTGATAAAGGTATCAAAAAGAGCTGTTCCTAACACTGCACCTTGAGGAACACCAGTTGTGAGCAGCTGCTATCTGGATTTAACTCCATTCACCATCACTCTTTCAGATCAGCCATCGAGTCATTTTCTTGCCCAACCGGTATGTTCCAGATAAAGCTTTCAACTCAAATTGATAGGAAATACCCCAACTCATGTATTGTTTTACAAACCTGGAATTCTACATCAGAAGGTGGCACAGACTATTGGTATGAAACACTGAAGCAATGAGAAGCAAGTTGCACTTCATTTTTTTTCCAGTTGCTTTGAAATTGCCAGGCCAAAAATCCTTCTCAGGGACTGGTACAGGTGTGCAAGACCCTACCTTGGATTTGTGAAGAGAAGCACTAAGAGGGTTTCTTCTACTATGCTTTGGACAGAGAAACAGCACTTTACTGTCCCACCTACTCCCTAATGCTGGCCTATGAAAAAAACTAGTCTCCTAAGAAATTGGAAAATGATGTAGGAAGTTACAGCATTTGAGTAAAAAAAAATGAAAACTCATCCTGCAAGTTTCAGAGTAGCATAACAGCACCTCTCAGATTTTGTCTGTGCACATAAATTTGCACCAAATCAATCCAAAGTGGAGAGTTTTAAGCATTGATTTAAAATGGAATAAATCCCTACAGAAGCATGTTTGAAACTGGAATATAGTGCTTCAGCTTAATTCAGTAAGCTACTGAGTTCAGCTTAGTCAATATTTTAGTTATTTTGATTTAAATGCCTGAAGACACCTCTCCAGTATGCTCAGGACCTAACCTACTATTAACAGTGCATTTTAAAATTCAACAGCATAAAACAATCGATTCAAGGGGAAATCAACCAGCTGCCTATAGAAAACTCCTTTTTCCTTTTTGTCATTTGAAAAGCAGACCTTCACCTGCCTAGGAGATTTTGCAGTTCAGAAACTCAGTGAAACCAACTCTAAGACAGATGTGTCAGCAGCAATTTAATTCAAGTTAATTAGGAAATCAAAAACCAAAATGGTCTTAGCTGATCCAGTTAAACTTGTGTATTAAGCTTTTGAGAGCAAATGTATCTAGGAGAGGATAATATTCCAATTTTGTTACAGAGACAAGTGGCTTTTAGATAACGTGCAGCCAACTAACAAATAGTTGTGCTTACCAGAGAATTTAATTTGTCTCTAGCGATATCATTTCAACTAAATAGATAATTTGCTTTACATATGAGCTTGATATTGTAAAACTTCATAGCTATTACTGCATGCATATGTTGCTAGGAAAAACAGTGTTTGTAATTACCCATCTTAGTTATGTCTGTATAATAAAAGCAAATGCATAAGTTTTAAAAAACATAGAATCATAAAATGGCTTGGGTTGAAGGGACCTCAAAGATCATCTGGTTCCAGTCCTTCTGCCCCAGGCAGGGACACCTTCCACTAAGATCAAATTGCTCAAAGCCTCATCCAGCTAGGCCTTGAACCCTTCCAGGGATGAGGCAATCACAACTTCTCTGGGAACCTGTTTCAGTGTCTCACTACCCTAGTGAAGAACTTCTTCCTTATACCTAATCTAAAGCTAGCCTCTTTCAGCTTAAAGCCATTGCCTTTGTCCTACCACTACATGCCTTTGTAGAAAGCTCCTCTCCAGATTTCCTGTAAGTCCTTTCAGGTACTGGAAGGCTGCTATAAGATCTCCCTGGAGCCTTCTCTTCTCCAGGATGAACAAGCACATCTCTCTCAGCCTGTCTCCACAGGAGAGGTGCTCCAGACCCCTGATCATCTTCATGGTCTTCCTTTGGACTCACTCAAAAAAGTCCATGTCCTTCTTATGTTGGGGGCCCCAGAGCTGAATGCAGTGCTGCAGGTGGGGTATCACAAGAGCAGAGGGGCAGAATCATCTCCTTCGAACTACTAGTCATGTTTCTTGTAATGGAGCCCAGGATACGGTTGGCTTTCTGGGCTGCAAATGCACACTGCTGGCTCAGTTTTCCATCAACCAGCACCCTAAATCCTTCTTCTATAGCTGCTCTCAACCCAGTCTCTGCCCTGTATTATCACAGCACCTTCTGCAGATTCCAGTGAAGAAAAGCTTTCTGTCCTAATGTCAAACACAAAGTTCTGCAAGTCTGGTTTTCCTTGTTAGGAAAACTGAGAGGCTGATAATCCAAGACCAAAATTTTCCATGTCATCTCAAGAATTTTGGGAGCCAGGTGCCATATATTTTATCCAAATCTCCAAGCAACTATGAAGGAGTCCCAGCCTAGATGGCAGAAATAGCGACAATTATTCTTGGCCTGCAGAAAATATATGGACTCTGAGCACATTTCCTTTCCACTGCCACATATTTAAATTTTAATCTTGATATCTAAGATAGACAAGAGGCAGTGCTTGCTCATACAAACATGAGAGAATAACAATACATAAAATCTCATTTGGACAATTCAGAGAGGCTTTTCCAAGGTTCTGTAGGGTAAAAAAACAATAACACTCCTCTTTGTGTGTACTGCTGGAGGAAGGCCAAGGCTTTCCATACATATTAAATAAAGCTATTTACAACAAAGAGAAATGTCCCAGTGTACTGTTAGTTTTCTTCCTGAATGCTATTGCACTTCAACATGTGATCTTTACCCTTTTCAATCCAAGCCTTGCTCGCATAAGGATGAAAGATATATTCACTCAAAAGACAAGCTCAACAGCCAATAAACCATTCTAAGCAGGCAGTTCTTACAGAAAATATTAAGTGTTGAGTTCCTAATGCTCTTATTTTATCTCTCCAAACATGACCATCCCTACCACCAGATGCAACACATTCCCATTGGCTTAATTCATTACAAAAATGTGTAATAGAGTGATATTACTAATGAAATAAAGTAAAATAACACACCCCAGATTCTAGAATCAGAAAGTTATGTCTGAAGGGGAAGGTCAATTGTGATCATTTCAACTCTAAATTCTCTGCCATAGTTTGTCTAATCTGCCTGAATGTGTTTTATGCTATGGCATGTTTTAACTAGCACTGCTTACCTCTGGTACACCAGACTTTCACACCAGTAGCTTTATTTATATTCTTTCTGAATTTTCCTCTGGGATGTGGAAGACTTTAACTTTCATTTTAAATTCTGCATTTCCCCTGGTTGTCTACTACAACTCCTAATCCTTTTTTATCACTGGTCAAATGGTATACCTCCCAACGGCAGAGCTGTACCTCAAACTTCTGTAGATTAGACTGGTTACTTACTTACATCTCCTACTTCCCATGCACTTTAAGAGAGATTCATGATCTTGAACTAGACCAACACAAACCAAAAAAGTTCATTACTGATCTAAGGTATAGCTGGTAAAGTGAGAGGTGTAGCAATGAAAAAGGTACTCTTAGCACAAACTCTACAGAGCAGACTTCTTTGAAGGGCTGAGCACCATGGCAGCAGGACACACTGAAGTACAAGGAAATTAGTGGAAAAAAACTAATTCTTTTTCCCACTAATGCAGTGCACACCTCCTTCATACTCTGAAAACAGTTCATCTGTGGGACACATTAAAATCTCCTGTTATCCTGAGAAACAAACTTCAGGAGTTAACTCAGACTTCTGTTATACGTCATAAATTCTTAAATTTAAAGCTGATTTCACAATTCAAGTGCTTTTATAAAGATGGTTGAAACCATGGAAAATGTTACTGTTAAGCAACAGAGTTTTTGTTCTGGTTCTCTTTCAAACAAAGATACCCCACAGGTTAGAAATCTATAAAAAGAAGCAGTAGAAATGATTTGTTGCAGAACTACTAGCATATCATTAAAATACCTAACTCATATCTACTTGCAGAATTCTTTTAAAAGCACTCTATGAGAATGTTGAGGGACCTATTAGGTGACTCATTAATGCCACAAAATGCTTGCAAACAAAATATTTTCATACCACAGTTGGAAGCATCAGCAGATTACCTCTTGAGACAGCAAAGAACATTGCTGCTTGTCTTCAAAAGCATGAGCACATTCAGTATCACATGGAACAAGGAAAGCATGACATATTACTTGGCATAACAGCTCTGGAGAATGAGGCCAACTTTCAGGTATTCTTTGTAATTGTGCACTTTAACTCATCCTCAGAGGACATCCATATCACCAATAGGGTTAATCACCACAGTTACCTCCCCAACCCCCTTTTAACAAAATCCCTTGAAAGAGCAGAACCATTGAGAATACCATGCTTGTTTCCTACAGCCATTTTCTAAAATGCTCATATGCATATGATAATCAACTAGTAAGAAGATTAGATATAAGCAGTATGTCCTATTTGAAGTTAGCAGTTGTTATGCAAGCAGGTTTGTCAATAAAAGTTCTGCCATCAGATTTACCTAAAAACAGAATCCTATCATCAGCACTATGCAGCTTGCATTTTCAAGAACACTTATGATGATTCCCTTGAACCACTGCTCTCTTTCCTTCACTTCAGCCAATTTCTTAATAGGAAGGGTTTCTTCACATTCTCACATGATCTATTTAAACCATTGAGAAATACTGGCAATATCACTGATCAAAATAGGTAAATAAAAAGCCAAATTAACCCATGTGTTGACTTTCTTCATCCATGCTCGGTGAATTAGATCAGCCTGGTGTGATAACGACTGTATCTGAATATTAGTTTACTGGCTTCTCCATGAAAACATGAGGTTTTGTAAACCTGTTTGTCAAGTGCAGGTTAAAAGAGTCTTATAGGGTCTAAGGCTGGAGAAGTCTTTGAGCAACCTGGTCTAGTGGAAGGCATCCCTTCTCATGGCAGCAGGGGTGGAACTAGATAATCTTTAAGGTTCTTTCCAACCTAAACCATTCTATGATGTGATTCCATGATAAATATTTTCTAAGTAAGTTAAATATTTAAGATTTTCATCATTAATCTGCCATGAACAGCACATCAATTGCTCCTTTCAGAAGTTTCTGCAAAATAGGACCATGGCGGAGAGTTAAGTTTGCCAGTGTTCTCAACTCTCACTGAGCTGAAGGTGACATTAAAAAAATGTTAGAAATCATCATTTACCACATCTTCAAACCTGAACTTTAATTCATAGAAAGAAAACATTAGAAGGGATGGGGATGGAGAGTCTTTTTTACTAAGATGCTCAAGTTCCTTTGTGAATTAATGGGAAGCTGGAAACATTTAGGCACCTAAATATCCCATCTTTGATTTGTACACTCATAGAAGTTCAGAGGGGACAATGATATTGAACAGTCACTACAACCTCACAATCCCAAAACTGCCAAGCCTTTGGGAAGTCCTGTTTGCCCTTAGTTGTGTTTGTTGCCAAAGAGTAATTCCCAGCAGAAATTTGAAATTACTCCAGAAAAATCATGGTTAACACCCTTTCCTTGACACATTCTCTGCGGCAAAATCACAATAAAAAGTTTGGATTAAGTCACTACAGCAGCTCTGTATCATGAGGATTTTCTCTATACAAGAGAAAAAGGAATAAAAATCTTCAGCTATTCAGGTAGGTGAGTTATAAAAGTTTTGTACTCTAGCTTTGGGAGCAGAGGGAAAACTTTATGCAGTGGATACTTTTAATCTGCATACACAAACTGACTAAAGCAAATTGTATAATGTTATATACAAAAAGCACTAGCATTTAATTAGTTTTAAATAAGCTCATCCATGTGTAAAACCAAGGATGACAGGTACAAATCAAGACTGTGTTGCATAGCTAAAAATCTATGAAGAGCTACATGCACACATATGGACAACATCAGAAGCAGAAAATCCAGCCATAAGGAGGCATAAATATGCAAACAGCAGGTTAATTAGACACTTGGGAGTGATAAATAGAAGACAACACAGGATTACAAGATGAATCATCGAATCATGGAATCATAGAATAATTAGAGTTGGAAAGGACCTTAAGATCATGAAGTTCCAACCACCGTGCCATGGGCAGGGACACCTCACACTAAACCATGAAGAAAAAAAAAGGACTAAAGTTTTCAAATGGGAAAAGATCAAATGGAAGCGAAGACAGTTTACGTACTAAAAGAATGAAAATACAGAGCTGCAATCTATTGGTAAGGGAGGGGAAAAAAACCCAAAACCCAACTCTCTAGAGGAGTATTTCAGTTACCATCATGGAAAGAGATTAGAAAAGTTTCTTTATGCCAGAATAAGATGAATCATATCAGCTGAGCTGTTGAGAAGAACATTCACTGGTAAAGACTGTTATGCAGGTGAACATCAATATGAGAGGGTATAACATATTTTGATATGGAACAAGAAAATGAGAAGGAATAATAATGGGAGAAAAAGTATCTAGGAAGAGAATAAAATGAGATAAACCAAATTGCAAAGTAAAAGAAAAGAAAAATTACAATGCAGTCGATGACAAATTAGGTAAAATAGGAAGAGTTATCAATGTGATTAAGCATAAGACCAAGTCCTCAGATATCTTCAAAAAGAAGCCAGGTGATTAATAGAAGTAATTTTGGGGACCTATAGTACCTGGTTAGGTATTTCTATTTACCTGAGATAAGCAAAGAAATGTGCACAAGGTAGAAAAGCCTCCCCTGGTTACAAAGCCTCCACAAAATAAAGGGAAAGAATAATCCTGTCGTCGTCAAATATGGCCAAAACACACACACACACACATTTCTTCGGTGTCTCAGTAGAAAGTTCTCCCTTTACTATTGCAAACCATTACTTATATATAGTTTCTAACATACATGTGTCTTTTAGCCATTGGTTACATCAGTTAACAACAGCACATTATTGGATGACCCTTTGCTGCATTACTAAAGTCTGTAATCTTGCAAAGCTCTTGTTCTGCAGTTAGTTACTCGCTTTGACTTGCTCGCACCACCTGATGTCTTCTGCTTTCCCATCCAGATACCTTCTGCTTTCTCATTTGGATACCTTTGGTGCCTCATTCTTCATAGATAAGCTTTGATACCTTCAAGGTTAAGTTCTAGATTCATGTTCAGTCACATCATCACCCACATTATTCCTTGGCTATCTATGCATTTAGGGCAGTTGTTCAACCAGAGTACTTGTGAACAGACTACATGGACAAAGTTTCCCATCAGAGTGGAAGAAGGATGGGAAAATTCATTCCAGCCTGGTTCAACGTTTCCCATGTACAGGCACTTGGTAAGAAGTAATTGAAGATGTAATTGCAGCCCCTGAAATATCAACCAGAAAAAAAAATCACATTGTTTTTTGAGACAAACATTATCACCACAGACAAAATTATTTATTTTCTTTTTCTTTTTTTAATCAATGTCAGATTGTGGTTAGTCACAGAACAAACATGCAGAAAAGTTTTCTCACAAAGTGCAAGTTATTGTTCATTAATACATCTTTCCCTGGTGTCCTGGGTTTGGCAGTAGCAGTCGTTTTTCTCCTTCTTGGTTGTTGGTGGAGAGCTGTGTTTCTTTTTTTTTCCTTGACTTTCAGCTTGGGAACAGTGTTGATAACACCAATGTTTTGGTTACTGCTTAGAATGTTTTGG
>JAOEHX010030272.1:0-14677 GCA_025448015.1 Bolborhynchus lineola
GGAAAGGTACAGAAAGGACAAACAATTTAAAAAAAAAAAAAAGGATGGAAAAAAGGATAGAGATTGGGATGAAAATGTCTGAGTAGCAGAATAACCATCAGCTTGGAAGCTATAAAAGATAAATGAGACTGTAAGCAATGGTTACATGGCTCTCTTCAAAGCCTGGAATTGATCCTAGAGAGCTTGACTTCCCACATTTTTCTGTTTTTACAAAATAACTCTGAAATCCACAAGGAAAATGACTGTCAGCCCTCCTTTAATGTCTGGTCTCCATAGGGGGCAGACAGCTTATTATTACCATCAGCTGCTCCACTAACTCAGTTGCTCCACTAACTCAAATGTGAGGTACAAACTATGAATCCAAACATTTCAACCTGTGGTTAGCCTGTGAGCGGTAACGTGTAAAACAGCTTTTTGCAGTTTGCATTTTTAAAGGAGTCTTAACTCAGGCTCCCAGGAGGTAAGCAGTACCCCAAGGTAGGCATGTTTTATTAGAACATCTATAATTATGATACAGATTATGCATGGGATTATATGTTAATGTCTGCTGCACTCAGTAGCTCAGTATAGGTTATTTTTATTGACTAGGTTTAGGCTCCAAAGTGAGAACATTTTATTTCCTCCAAGACTCTAGTTAGGACAGCTAGTTAGCTGCAGAAGACCAAAGGTATTTGGGGAACTATAACAAAAAGACCTTATGTAGAAGCAGTGAGATTTCAGTAGGGATGGCCATTTTCTGCATTTGGCAGTTTTAAGTTATCTCTGTCGTACTGGATGGTCTATGTAAAAAAAACAATTTTGTTTTGAGTTTGAGGTGACATGGCAGGTGCACAGCTGCAGATTGAAATCATCATCCATTGTATTTGAAACATATAAAATGTTATGAAAATGTCCTGTACTCCAAAATATCAAAAATACCCTGAAAAATCAATATCCCAGCCTGGACACCAAAAATAGGTCAATGTATTTGGTAAAGCTCAACTGGGACAGACGTGCTGGGAATTTTAGTGTTCCAGCCCTCCTATTAACCTCAGGAATGCTTAATTTCCAGATGACTGGAACTGCTTTAACCTCTCTCAACCATGCCTCTATTTATGCAGAAGAGAGATAAAACCTCACCTTTGTTCCACCCTTTTCTGCTGTGTCTTGATCTGACAGTGGGGTTTTTTTAAAGCAGGAACTTTGTATCTGAGAAGTACTTAACACCTGCTATTGCTTAATGTGCTTTGCTAATGACTATCTGTAGGACAGTGCGTGGTTCATCTTGCTGAACACTGGACATTGGAAAAACAGATGTTTACATTGCAGGTACTCAACTGACACTCTTCATACAGGCACAAGAGAGGGTTTTGGAAGTTCATCTGACCTATTTTAGATGTGATCATTTCTCTCCTTTAGCTATACCAAGAACATCAGGCAAGTACTGCTATAGTAGACCTCTGCATTGGAGAGGTCCAAATGCAGGCAAAATGAAACCCATTTGTCACTTACCCTTTCAAATACAGAGGTCAAAATCACTGAAACTAAACAGATCTGCACAAAAGTACATTTGTCTCAGGGTTTTAACATTTTCATACACCTTACAATTTTCTACTCGTTTTTTCTTGTTTTCCTTATCTTAGACAGATTTAGGATATTGAACATGTACAGATAAGCCTCCATGACCACCTACTTTGACAGATACACAGATAAGAATGAACTGTTAAAATGATTCAGCAAGGTTGGGGTATTTACGAACAGCTTTAAAGGTGCTTCTAAAGTGGTTTAGTACCACAAAGGCATCATTAGAGCATTAATAGCTTTTTCTGCTTCTTAAGGGGATAGAAAAGAAAGAAAGGAAGCCAAGAAGAAAGAAAGGGGATATAAATGTAAACCCTCAATTAACTCAATGCCAAAAAATAAGAAATTAAGCATGGGAGTATGCCCAGGAAATTTCCAGGGTAATAATTATTAATACACATCTATAATTTCTATAATAGTAATTTATTTTTCTACTATAATTTATTTTTATTATCTTTCTTCTTAAACCTAATCCCTTGAACTTTCTATTATTTTCTGCATACCATGAAGAGGTTTGTGCAACCTAGAGAATGAAATGTTGAGAAATACTTTGTTTTTTCATTACCTTCCTGAGTGACTGAATTGTCACCACAACTGCTATATTAGTAAAGACTGGGGATCTTGAAATGTAAGTTGTTTACACATGCAAAAACAAAAATCCCACCCAACGAAAAGAAACAAACCAGGACTGCATATTATTAAAAGGAAGCTCAAAAGTGAGATAAAGCTTTGCTGATAAACATTAGTTTCTCCTTTTTTAAGGACCAAGCTGTTCTGCAGTATCTCAATTTTATTAAACTTCCAAGGACACACAAACTCTACGTATTCTCATTATTTCACATTATCCTCTGAATAAAGAAGGCCTCTTGCTTCATTCTTCAGTCGCTGTTATCTGCTGAGAGAGCTTACAGGTGGGCCACTCAAGGCCAGACTTACAAAGCAGCTTTCCACATACCATTTAGTGCGCTGTACTTTTACTGAGCCTTATCATTTCAAACAGAGAACACTGTACAATGCAAAACTGAAAAGAGATGTTCCTTTGTTTCTGCTAAAGAGCACCCTCAAGGCTTTTCCTGTTGCACGACCTCTGCAAATTAGCTGCCATAAAGGATAGCCTGAAAAGTGTGTATGGCTTACATGAATGTATCTACTAGGTGCTGGCATATCTAATGTGATTTTATTTCATATATTTATTGTGCTTTTTTAAGTTCTCTTTATGTCAGAAATCTTTGTCCAGGCAAGATGTAAAAAAGGTCTAGCAAACTGGAGCTGGTCTAAATTTTCTGATAAAATACCTTTTATTTTAGTCCACAGCAAATCTGCTGCTCAGCTGGAGAAGGTAAATCAGATACTAAACACAGTTACATTCCCAGCTAAAACATTTGTCTTTATTTTCTAAAGATACCCCCGTCAAATTTTAGAAAACAGCTTTTTTCAATTTGTTATTATTTCTTAATTCCTATAGAAGTATGCAACTTATATTCACTTAGAAACCACTTCTGCGCAAGACATGAAGCATTTGAAGCAGTAACTTCAAGTAATTGAAACTCTGTTACATGTATATAAAACATTCTTACAAATTTCTAGATGTCAAATTCCTAATCTAACCACTGTCATCATCTTAGCTACAAAAGGTTCAATAAAAATCTGTAAAATCTTTCATAATAAAGGCTGAAATCCTTCAAAAACTTAAAAATGTTAGCCCCTCAGGTGAAATATAAATCTGAGTACCATAAAGTTTCCTTGTGCAAAGTTATGGCTATGTAGGTCTGATGCACCTACATAAAAGATGCTTATAAGAGAAAAAAAGTGGATCTTCTGTTATCCCTGAATACATGACTACAATCACTACATGTCTGATGGTGACTGTATGGTCAAGATTTTCATCTGTTCTAAGAGACAAGTCTAACTAGTCACTGGTGATGTAAAAGTCAACATTTATCTTTATAGGCTACCAGAAATTGTATACTAATGCATATATAGGGAACATAAAAGTTACACTTAGAATTTATCTCTTTCACCATGAAACTGGGACAAAATTATTTGTTTTATTTGATGATTGGAGTTATTAATTTCTTTTCTATAACATTGCAGGAAAAAGGTACAGACACAGTTCATAAAAGTTTTATGAATAATCTTATTTACACTGTGCTTAAAAAGAAACAACATCTGTGACTGCTTTATAGTTTCTTTGTTTGCAGACTAAATTTATCTGGTTTACGGGTTCCTTCTGAAAAACAGCTGAAATATAAAATGCATCACAGCACTGTGTTCAGTATTTGCTCTTTTGCTAATACACACTTAGGCTGCAGTTGAGGACTGTAGTCCTTCATAACAGTAATGGAAAAGCATGGAGGCAAGATGTAAACTGTGAGAAAATTAATTTCCATAACACAGCTGACAGTAAAAAGTAGTTAATTCCTTGGGCAGAGGCTGCAGTTCCTAAAGAAATATTGTGTAATTCCTTGACTGCTGTGCGGGAGGTCTCAGACCACTGCAGTGGTGTCCTTCATGCTTGTGGTGTTCCTAAACTGGTGGTGCACAAGGCTGGACTAATCAAGCCACCCATAAAAAAATCCTAATATGATTTAGCTCCAGCACAGTGCAGGATTTGACTAAGAGGCCACAGACGCATGTGTCCAGCATGGGTCAAAGAACTGTGCCAGCTCTGCAAAAAGCCAGTGTTCTGCGTGTCTACGCAGGCACACACATGTATATACATATACACACACTAGAGCTTGGATCTCCCCAGCAGTAAATCCTTGCTAAAAACACTATTTAAATTGTGTTGGCACTGCAGTTGGGCCCCACTTCACTTCTCTCTTTCATGCAGTAGCACAGCAACAGCTAAATGGGACAACTCAACTACTTCAATCAATTTGCTACCAAGAGGCACATTTCTGGAAGAAACTACTTAAGCAGCCTGAAACCTTATCAAACTTTCTCCTTGATGCTCCAGCTCACTGTATTTTGAATCATGAAGAAAGCCACTTTTTGTTATGTTTTTCAGTTGCAATATTTACCTGTGTATTAAAAAACGTTTGAGACATGTTGTGAAATATTCAGGTGCCTGGAAAGCCTAAGAACAAGAAACACCAACACATGGTGACACATGTATTCTCATGAAAGACTTGACATTCAGAGTGAAAGGTCAATACAGATTGGGAAAGAGACAAATATAAAATGGCATAACTCATCTTTGCATTTAGATGAGCTGTCAAATCTGATGCGCTAAAGCCACAGGGGACAGATGACAACATGAGGTCTGCTGCCCTGTAAAAACGATTTTTGCTCTGATAAGGTTCTGGCATATATTGTTTCTGAAAGAGAGAGGGTGTATATACACCCCCAGAAAGCTGATGGCTGCACTGAGGTGCATAGGTTGCTTAGCACTGGACAATCTAGAAGGCCAAAAATTGCCAGTTTTACTTCTTTAGGGATTTCAGAGGAGTAAAGCCAAAATGGTCTGTGCATGGCAACGGATGTCACCCAAGCGTAGGGCTGTGCTGCTTCATTCCAGGATGCCCACAAGGATGTTCTAGCTACAAATCTTTGCAACAAGGGACGTGAACTCTTCTCTAAGTACTCTGGCAAGTTTTCAATGGGTTTTGACAGGGTATGCCAATTAATAAAATCATTTTACCATTAAAGGTGGTTCAATATCTTTATTTGCAGATTCCAGGGATTTTTTTTTTCCTGCCAATGGGCTTCATTTCTGAAGTCTCTTTACTTCCACTATTGATCTTACTTCCTCTTGAAGAATGCCCTTATTCACCCCTATTAACACAGGCTGGGTTAAAAACCTTTTATGCTTTTGGTACTAATGGTAGCATGTACGATGTTTTTGTTAGGAAAACATCCCAGGACAATCCAGGAATTTGTAGAGCTGCATCTTGAAAATGGACTTGTCTCTCTTTGCCTGACCCTGGAAATCCTCTTCGGTTGCCTGGTATGGATGTAATTTAGTCTAGTGTTATCAGGAGAGGAAGAAGCAGCATGAACTTCTGTGGACACAAAATCACATTCAGTATGAGGCATTTTGTATCTCCACCTTCCCTGCGTCCTCTGCCACCAGAGTCCCTGCTCTATTCAGAAGTGGGCCCATATTTTCCCTGCTTTTCCTCTTGTTATCTATCTGTTTGAAGAAGAGCTTCTTGTTGTTGTTGACATCCTTGGCAGACACAATTCCAAATGGGCCTTGGCTCTCTTCATTGCTCTTCTGCATACTCTGACACTTTTGTTTTGCTTCCTTGTCTGATAGCACAAAACCACTCTTTCAAAAGTATCAATATGATTACCTTGTGTGGACTTCAACTGAAGATGTCAATTCAGCAGCTTAGGAAATAACACAAAAATCTTCCTTGCTTTCCTGTTTCTCAGGGATAGAGTGCTTCATATTCAGTACGCCAAGTTCTGCATCTTTGTTGTTTAACTCCCAGATAAGTCCATGGCAACAGGACTAGTAAGATATCTAGACCAATGTTTAATTTACTGGATGATTCCTATGTGTTGCTCTCAGACATTCTCCTTTAAACACACTCTTAACATGATCACATATGCATTCAAATGCTTTGGAATACAGTAGGGTTTGCTTGGCCTCCATGTCTCTGTAACGGAGTCAGAAATTATGACACATTTCTGCGTTCCTTGATTCTGCTCTTCTTGGCCAGGAAATGTGGAAATCCTCCTATAGATCATGGCACTCTAGCCACAAACCATGACAAAACTGCCCTCACTTGGACTGCTTCTAAAGATGACGAAACCCCACATGTTTCAGATGAAATATTTCCAGTTCATCAAACTGGCATTTTTTAGATTGGCTGAAAACCTTCTGGCTAGTTCTGAATTAAACAGTAATTGTGTAAGTCCAATTTGCCCCTTTGTGTCCTTTCCACTGGAGGATGATTCTGGCTTTGTAAACAGAACGTGCGGAACTACTCTGTTGACAGGTGAAAAGGAATAGAGAGCTCACATTCAGCAATGTTGACTCTGCTGTGCTAACACAAATAAAATACAAGAGAGAAAATGCCTTTATTTTTATTGTTAGCATTTGAAGATGGCATACTGAATACACTCTGGGATTAGATCTCCTGAGTCAAATAGTGTTGTATTTACCAACACTTTTCAGAGAAGAATGGCCTTTTAAGTGACGCTTAGCAACATGCATCCTCCGTTCTTTTCTATTAATTTTAACACTTTTCATGTTTACCTTTCGCTTGGATTGCAAAATATACAGGAGAAGAATTTCATTCATACTCTGCACGCCTGCATTTTCAGATGTAGAGTAGTAAGCACAGGAAGCCCTTCTACAACTCTGACATCCTGTTCAAAGTCTGTCTGGACCAAAACTCAAAGCCTCCCAACCCCACAATTGATGTCAATCACCTTTACATGGACATGCTTTTGAGGGTTATTAGTTACCTTCCACTTTGTCCAGAAATAAATGGCTGTCACACTGCAGGATGAGCAAACTTCCAAAGACTAGGATGAAGCACAACCTATGAAATGTTGCACACCCACATGTCCCACAGAAGTAGAGAAAGCTATGCTGATCAAAGGCTCTTACAACTGAATTCGTATTTACTGGACTTCAGAAACACAAGAAGGAACATGAGGCTTAATCTTGCAAAAAGATAATCACATCCAACACTTGTACCTAGAAATGGAGGGAGTTCTGTACCCTCACAAAGTAAACTTAGACGAAAACAGATATGGGCCTTTAGTAAGTAAATAGCAAGCAGTGAGCCATTGCTTTTTATTCTAGAGCTCTTCTATGGTGAATGAGCAGTCAAAATTCCCATCCCACCCTATTCTGATTTAAATGTAGGTACTGAATATTTATGTTTGTATCAGATATTACATGTATAATGGAAAGGAATCAGGCAAGTAGAAGAAAGCCTTTTTCTGTTCAGAGGCTAGTCTGCACACATCGTGACAGAGAACACCATGGATTTATACCATGGAAAGGTAAAAACAAAATTCTCCCTCTGTTAAAGTTTCAAATATTTTCATTTTTATTCCTTACTATATAACTTGACTTGTGGTATTGCAAACTATTTTTATGAGGACTGTCATGTGTCTGCTGTATGTTTTAATACAATTCTCTACCAGATACACTAAAAAATCGACTACTTTGATCAGGATTACACCATGAAATCAGAGTTCACACATAATACTTAACCTAAATAAAGAATTCATGGGAAACAGAATCTTGCTATCATAATATTTATGGGAAAGGTATACAGGAAGAAAAAATCAATACATGCTTCTCAGGGAAGCATGATTTCCCAGTGGATACCGTTCTATTTGACTTGAATCTAAACTAACACCGTAGATTCTAATAGCACTTGGCAAGCTGCAGACACATCATTTTTTAACTTAGGTTTACGTTTGAATTACCTGGAACTCAAATTTCCAATGTGACCTTTTCAGAGCTTTGTTTAGAAACAAAGAGTTCTCACTAGAGATTGAAAATACCTTTTAGAGAACAAGATATATTGTTGAGGGTGGAGGCTAAAATAATACGGTGCTGCTGCTAGTCTAGAATTAGAGAAAACAGTGACTATGTATGTAAGCTTTGTTACCTTCCACTGACAAAAAGGAACATCATTTTTTATATTTAAAAGCAAATTTCTGATCTTTTGTACTGTGCTTTCAAGTACATACTTATTCCCCGTATGCTTGAAGCTTATAAAATGCAGGAAGGTGGGGTTTTTTTTCTGCCTACAATAAGGGACACACTAAAGATGTACATGCCAAACAGAATGCTTTTATTTGTGTATTAAATTCTGCATCAAAACTTAAGGAGAGCCAAAGCGTCTCTCGCCTCTCAGAACAGGCACTGTTTGACTACATACACTTTAATGACTATCTAAAATTCCAGCATATTAAGATCTCTTGTCACTAGATTTTTTTATTTTTCTTTCCCCTAAGGTCTGCTTATGGGAGAAATGCAGAAAAACTGACCTGCAAAGTGCAATATCCTGTTCTGCTGTGTAACCACATCTATACTGAAGCTATAGACTGCTCTTGTTCCTCATTTCCTTTATCCTCTGCTAAGCTGCATAGACTGGCTTTTAAATGGCCTTTTCACTGCCAAGCTCAGGAATATACAACAGGAAATTTCAACCACATATTTACATAGAAGAAAGAAGAAAACATGGGAGAGACAAACACAGCTTTGAGTCTTTTTGTAGTGTCCTCAAAGCCACAAGTGGGGAAAAAAACCCAAAATAGATATGGCATCTAGCTGCTAAATATTTACTTAATGCAGTCATCATTTATTGAGGAAAAATAAGATGAAGAAGAAGAGTTCAAATATTTACTACAGATTGCAGTATTATTTACTATAGATGGGATTTAGCACTAATTCTTGGGAAGAAGACTGATATGTCAGATAAAGATCAGTTTACATTATTTGAATTGGCTATGCCTTTAATATTCCAAAAGGCACATTTCAAAATGCAGCATAGAATTAAAGAGCACTTCCTCTGAACTAGCCCTATTTTGTTATTTTTCTGCCTGTTTTATTTCTGGATCCAATGCCTGAGTGAGTGGTTGACTGTTCAACGTGTGTCATTCTGACCCAAATGACAAAAGACAGGTTAATACATTCTTTCCTCTACTGAATGAGCAGAGGCATGACAAAAGGGCAGAAAGAATCACTGTGGTCAGATTTACCTCCCCCTACCACCTATAAGCCTGAAAACTGCTCTGCATAGAGATGGAGCAAGTAGTAACTGCAACGGGTGCAGATATCTCTCCTCTCTGGACACCTGACGGAATCTGGTTGGAAATCCATGCAGGCAAGAAAACCATCCTCATCAGAAAGAAGCTGAATGATCCTTGGGGTTTTGAAAATATACTTTTTTTCCAATCTATGGAGGCTTTACCTGGGAAGGGAAAATTGGAGTAGGTGTGCTATTCCTAACACAAGGTATATGGTATGGAAAAATTTGGAAAATGAAGGTGAGCTACCAGCATGTGCTCCAAGTAGCTGCAGGAATTAGCCAACATGCCAATTAGTAGTGGTTGCCTACAAAACATCACTTTCATCCTGTTTAATGGATCTAATTTGTATGAAGTGTATTCAAAACATCACTTAAGGTTATTACCACATCTCTGAAATCATTTCATTCAACTGAATAACTGAAACGCTTTATGTACCTTTTATTAATGCATAAACATGATTAACTTGCACTTTACCCATCTGAAATATTAAAACATTAAAAGGAGCATAAAACCAGAAAATTACTGGACATTTCCTTGTTGTTGCTGAGTGAGATAGGCAGGTAGAATGAACCATGACCAACCTATGACCCTTTCCTTCAATACTAATGCCTCTAATGAAAACTGATGTCAGTCAGAAACCTTCATCAAAATGGCCTGAACATTTGCCATCAGCCCCTTAGGACAATGCAACAATCTGAAAATAATAGGAAAGAAGTGTTTTGTTGAAGATTGTCCCAGTGAAGTGGCTACCTTAATTATTCATATCCAACTTATATGGCTAATGCTGCATCTGCTTTTCTTTGACTACAGTCAGATTAAATTTAGATCTAACATGACATATATAATGCTATACAGTCAACTCCAGCTGAGATTCCATGCAGTGTTGTTAGAAATAGATTATTTTTCCAAAGGTGCAGTGTGAAGGCAATGTTATAATGCTCTAATACAACTGAAACTTCTCTTTCCCTTCCCAATAATGTTTTCCAACACAGTGTTAAAATGAATCACACTAATCCTCTATGGGTCAGAACAGAGTGACTGAAGAATGAGCAGTATGAACTCAAGAATTCTGCTCCAAATAATTAGAAGAGACAAAAAGCTGTGGGTTTGTTTCTGTTTGTTTGTTTGTTTTTCCTGAATGGCTTAATTAGGCAAGAAAAGAGAAATGATAGAGCAGAAGAGAGGGAAAAATTTGGGGAAGGGAAAAAGTCATTGCAAACAATTTGGAAAAACAAAAAGTAAATTTTATACTAGTATTTATGGGGCCATGACACAGCTAAGCAGGTCTGCATCTGGAGGGTCTGAGATTATATTGTTTCAATTTTTGTAGGCTCTTAACTGTCCCCTTGTCTGTTGGAATACAAATGCTCTTTGATTTACTGTTGCTTCACCTGTTACATGCTTTTCAGTACACAATATACTCACAACTATATGCAAACTGCTCATCAGCAGATCACATGGATTTGTTATTTGAGCATGTAAGTTCTTTTAAAATAGCAACATAAACATGTTTACATGATGTATGCTGCTCTCTGGCAGTAGCAGTGGTCACATAGGTCACAAATCCCTTCAAGTTCCTAGAAAGAGAAACTTTAGATACAGTCTGATTGCAGAAAACATCAACCAGAGTGCCAAGAGAATCCAGGGCTGAAGATAAGGCTTCCTGTGAAAGGAAATGAAGTTGCCAATATCTAAACCCCACAGTTATATCTAAATTATTGTTTCATTTAGAGACTTTAGTATCTCCGCAATCTTGATTTCACATCTGATGTTTTATTGATTTGTTGGTTCTTAGTTTTTCTCTGCTCTAATTCTTCGGCAGTGCCAGACCAAGAGTTGTCATTCCAGGCTTGCTTCTGCAGAAAACCAGCATCAGCTGCTTTCAGGTTGAGTGACATTGCCACAGACTTGCCTTCTTAAAAGAATAGGAAAATCACAGATATTTAATCCCGGTAGAGCATCCAGAGAATAGTGCTGTGATCAACAACTGCCAGCTCAGTAGGCACTGTGGGCTTCTGAATGCTGATGGTGAGAAGTAACCACCAGTCTGCAAATGGATTTTGATGTGCAGTTGTCTCTAGAATCTTCCTGGGCATCTGCGCCAGGAACTGCTAAAGCAATGGACAAATCCTGCCCCACGCTAAGAGCAGATAGGACAGGTGTGCCTCAAAGGCTGTGCTTTAACACCCTGCTGTGAATTGAGAGGGGAGAAGAGCAGACACACTCAGTTTCCACAATCTATTCTGAGCTAGATCTACCGCTAATGCAAGCAGGGAGTAAGCAGACAAGGTCTCTCTCATAGACACCCTATGTGTGGTAGCTACTTGAAAGGATCAGTGGCTCAGTGGAGTCCTGTCTCAGCCACTCTATTAATATCTACAAGGAGATCACAGAGAATAGCAGGTGCCAAACCCTGTTTGTACAGTAAGAGAGATGCGGGGGTAGCATGCTTTCTGCCCACTGATGGTACGTCTGTGATCTCCTTCAAGCACATGTCCTCTGAATTCTGTCCAAGCATTGCAGCATTGTCTCTGCAGCACAGACTTCAGTTTAAAAGTCATCTTCTGGCACTCAATTTGAGAACAGCTGGCTGTTTGGCACCCTCTGTACCAGATGTTATCTTGTAAACTAAATGCACAAATGCTTATTCCATTCTCACTGTAAAAGAATAATTGGGGTTAGCACTTAATTCTGTGATTTGAAGTTAATAATATTTAAGATTTATAAATATGTAACAGAAGTATGTTAATTCCGTAACTGCTGACAAAAAGGCACGCAACTCAGGAATGAAGCAAAGTGCGTCATAAATACGCCTAACAATAAGGATTTAACTTATTAGCAGTTTTGGCAGAACAACTGCAAAGAAGATAGCAGTTGTGAAGCACGTTCCTCATGTAACAAAGGAGAGGCTGTTACTCAATATAATAACAATACGAGGTTTATTTTCTGTTAAGTATTCAAAAAGTATCGCCCTGAAAGATTCTCCAGATTAGCTTGTCTCTAATCTCAAGGTGGATTTCACATCACTAGTTAAAAGAGTTTAACAGACTGACACCAAGGAGCACTGCATCACAGATCCTGTTAAAGGAGGCCAGTTACAGCTTTGCAGTAATCAGGAGTTTCTTGGGAAAAGAAGTTCTCAGACTCCTGTTTCATAAGAGGATGAATAGAGCACTTTCCTTTTCTTTACTCCTCCACCATGGCTACTTCTGTACAAGGGTTCTATCCGAGGTGTGATAGATGGCAAAAACTAGGCATGAAACTGCAAAAGGTTAAATTAATTGTAAATCATTACACACCATCCATTTACGTATTTATCCTACTCTGTGTACCTAAAGTCAAATAAAGTGCCTGGAGGTTTTTGGTTGAGCAGACTGAAGTAATGAAAACAATTTCCTAAAATAAAATATAAGCATTGTCAAGAGTTCTTAAATAGAAGTCCAGCAAGATTAGTTTCCATCTCAAAAAGAGCAGAAAATTGGTTTCTTCAGATCCCAAATCAAATGCGCCAATAAGTGAAATTTTGCCTATTGAAATGGAAAAACAGAGCACTGAGAAATGTGATAATCCTGCAAGCTGAAAAGGTTTTATATCATAATCACTGCTGTCGCCACAAGGTTAGTGATACAATTTATATTAACTACACCAGCTTCATAGAAACATAGAATCACAGAATCAACCAGGTTGGAAAAGACCTTTAAGATCATCAAGTCCAACCATTATCCTAGGACTGCTAAATCCTCCACTAAACTATGTAACTAAAGGCCTCATCTACACTGGTTTTGAACACTTCCAGGGACAGTGACTCCACCACTTTGCTAGGCAGCCTGTTCCAATGCCTAAGCATCCTTTTGGTGAAGAAATTCTTCCTAATATTCAATCCAAACCTTCTCAGCACAGCTTGAGGCTCTTGTCCTATCACTTGTTACCTGGGAGAATAGAGCAACCCCCACCTCATTACAACCTGCTTTCAAGTAGCTGTAGAGAGCAATAAGGTTTCCCCTAGCCTTCTCTTCTCCAGACTAAACCCCTAGTTCCCTCAGCCATTCTTCATAAGACCTGTGTTCCAAATCCTTTATCAGCTTTGCTGCCCTTCTCTGGATCCAGTACAGCACCTCAATGTCTCTCGTGTAGAAAGGGGCCCAGAACTGAACACAGAATTCGAGGTGCAGCCTCACCAGTGCCAGCAGAGGGGGACGATCACTGCCTTGGCCCTGCTGGCCACACTCTGATACAGGCCAGGATGACATTGGCCTTCTTGGCTGCCTGGGCACAAGCTGGCTCATGTTCATCTGTCAATCAGCACCCCTGGCTCCTTTTCCACGGAGCAGCTTTCCAGCCACTCTTCCGCAAGCCTGTAAAATTGCATGGGGGTGTTTTGGCCTAATAACCCCAACCAGCATTTTGCCTTATTGAACCTTACACCACTGGCCACTGCTCACTGATCCACCTTATCCAGATCCCAGATACAGAGTCTTCCTACTCTCCAACAGATCAATACTCCCAGCCAACTTGGTGTCGTCTGCAAATTTACCTAGGGTGCACTCATTTGCCTCATTCAGATTGTAAGTGAAGATATTAAACAGCATTGGCTCTAACACTGAGCTCTGAGGGATGCCACTAGTGACTGGTTACCAAGTAGATGTAATGGCATCTACCAACACTCTTTGGGTTTAGCCATCCATCCTATTTCCAGCCCAGGAAAGAATGCACCTATCCAGGCCATGAGTAGCCAGTTTCTCCAGGAGAATGCTGTGGGTGACTCCTTCAGCAGTCTTGGGTGTAACCCATCCAGCCTCATAGACTTGTATTCTTTTAAATGGAGCTATATGTCTAAGTGGAGAGAACCCTCTGAAATCAAACTAAATAAACAACAAAACCCGTCAGCACCACCAACACAAAACTAACTGAGGGGTTAGTAGCAGAATGACTTTATTTTTATTTTTCCTACAGCAGGTTCATTTATTCTTTATCCAGTCTAGAGTAATATGACTTTTTAAGAACAGAAAAATCAAGAAAGTTAGTATAGCACAGTGCGAAGGTGCTCTGAAGGTGCCAGACAGATGCCATCATCTCTTGCTATCAGCAATATGTGGACATATTCACATTCTATATAACCTGCATCCAAGACTAGTCAAGTGTAATTCACCCTATGCTAGAGTAGCACAACTCACAAGGCCACAGACTCTCCTGAGGACTCATGAAACCAAAGAGGAAGCTATCAGCATCCTTAATATAAAGTAAAGAGTTTACATTACTTTTTAAGGAAAATACATGGAATATTAAAGGAAAGTATGTGTTTTTAAATGTGAACAACTCCAGCATAAGTACTGCAAATATTTGTGCAATGTTCATTTACATTTGGTAAAAACTTTACAAAAGCTTT
>JAOEHX010030273.1:0-19470 GCA_025448015.1 Bolborhynchus lineola
TGGGTTGTTAGAATATACCTCCAAAGCCCCCTAAGGATATGTGCTTTCTGGGAAGTTACATGGAGACTTAAAAAAGAGGGAACTGAGGCAGTAAGTGGAGAAAAGTTGGGATAGCAGTACAAGGCACAGTAGTTTGAAGAATGTTGATTTTAAAATTCTGTTTCTGTAATTCTTCCTTCCTCTGCTAGAGATCAGTATATTGAGTGTTCAGTAGATCCAACAGAAATGTGGAACCACAGAAACTGATGTGCTGGAAGTGCTCTACCCACATGAACAGCACATTGTTCGTTCAAACTGATACAACACTACTGTGTGATCCTCTGTGGGGCTTAGTGTTTGTGTAAATACATTTATCTTTGGATCTTTAAAAGAAAAGTTAAAGCTTGGAAATAATGACAATTAACTAAAAGAGTTGCTAATGTCTGAGGATTGTCAGGAATAACTTGTAGAAAGTAGTCTTTTGGAACGAGCAGCAGTAGGATTTAAATAAAGTAGTTGAAGGATGATTAAAAATGACTGCAGAATCTGGACTGAATTCACTTAATTTCCTTCCCTGCTTGAAGCATCAAGAGCATTCTGTGATGTAATAATTTTGTTGTCATCAGTAATAAATTTGGGAAAGAAGCATGGTGTTTGCGAACAGATTTATAACTGATTATCTGGTTCAGAAGTCTGGGCCAGAGGTGGGAATGTGGGTGGCACTTGCTCATCTGCTTGGGTCACAAGAGAAGGCTCATGAAAGTTACCTAAAACAGTAGCCTGAAGTTTGGGGGAAATTTTTACTTTGAACTTGCTTCACAGCAAAGAGTAGGAATGTTTTTGTAGCATCCTGCTTGAGCTAGGTTTCAATGCTATATTCTGTGCAAAATCTAAAGGCTGGGGGGGAATGCAGAAATTGATGTTTGAGTGTATGCAGATCTATGTGGCAAACACCTAAATCAAGTCCTGTCATCCAGAAGAGTTTAAAGCCTTGCAGAATTAGCACTTCTTTGTGTAGGTCCTTCGGAGAAGTTCTAAGCCTGTCCTTATTTAATCATAGAATACACTGTGTGGTTATATGAGGGCTTGTGCATAACCCAGCAAAAAATTCCCCTATGGCCATAGTGACTTTTAGAGGCGATCACTGAGCATGGTAAAAGTTGTATAAGAACACTTGCATCCAGTCCATGCTATGCTCTCGACATGGTCTCTTTGGGTAGCTGGAATTGTTATATACACTATGTTCTTTTAACTGCTGTGATCCACCCTATAATTTTACAGCATTAAAAAGCCATAGCAGGATGAGGAAAATGTGACATTTTGTACTTCTTTTCCTCACATTTATATCAGAAATAAAGATACTGCTAAAATTGGATTATGTCAAAACTCTTTATGTAGGCAAAGAGGAAACACCTTTTTCCTCATCACAATTGCAGGTCAAGTGAAAGTGGATAAAAGGAGTGAAAGTGATGAAAACTGGTGGAGGGAAGAGAAATCTTTCCTTGGAAAGACACATTATCTTTCCTATTTTGCAGAGGATGTTCATAAACCATAGATGTAGGCATGGAGAGCAGGCAGAGCAAGCAACAGAGTTCTTGCCTATATATGGGATGAGACTTGTGATAAAGTCCTGAAACAGATTTACTCATCTGTTCCAATATACTGAGTGTTTTGAAGGTTATATCCAAACAATCTGAAAATAAATGTTAATTCATGTATGTACTCAAGTAACATTTGAGTTGAAAGGAAAAAAGCATGAACAGGAGGTACCTAAAATCAAGAGGAGCTTTAAGCACTTCTTAGGATAAAATATAGCAATTTATAAAAGTTAAGATTGTCAATGGAAGTTTATACTTAGCTGCTATAATTACTATGTGTAGCCTAACATTCTTTCCAAAGAAGTTTGTTTTTCTTATGATTAGTTGAAAAAAATAAGTTACTGAATATGTTAAGTAATTTTTTGGTGATAGTTTGCTTTAAAGCATTTAACACTGCGTTTTTTAAGCAAGCAGATAATTTTCCTTCTAGGTTTAGCATTGAGAGTAGGTCTGTTGGTGGTTTAGAATGCAGCAGCACAATTAGTGAGTTACTACTAATTAGTGTATTTAGTGAACTTTATATGGTAAGGAAATGAGTATATTTTTCCTTGTTAATGAGAAGGCCACTTACTTTTCTTCAGGTAAATGGACTTTATTCTGTGGAAAGTATAGCTTCGGCTGATTTACTAGCAGCAGCTAAAGCTTCAGGGTCATAATTTCCATAAGTAAATATTTTCTGTGTGTATTATATTGAGGAGTAGAGTGAGATTCCTTTAAATCAGGCATGTTCCCAATATTATACACTGTTTATTGGTGGTGATGTTTTTAATAGTCTCTTCTCCTACCCCCATTAATTGCTGGGAAAATAAATACTAAAAATCAGATTCACTGGTTAAGTGAAGGACATGTTCATATTGTAGACCTTCTTTCTTACTGGTGAAATTCAGGAGGTAGTGCTAGAACTTGTGAAATGAAGTTGCAGCTGATTATGCAACACACAGCTCCTAATTGTTTGTACTTAATTGTAATTCATTTAATTATTCATATAATTCTATGTAAATATAGGTAACCCATATTCATAATATATGTGTGTGTAGGTGTGTATGTAGACACAAACTTACACATAGATACAAAAAATATATGTGTTAATAAAAAGTCGTCTGCACACTTAGGTAGTTAAGTCTGATGTGAAGGCTACTGAAGGATACATAAAGACTCTTGACTTCCAAAAGCTTTCCAAGTTAGGCTGTTACTAAACTCAGTAATATTTTATGGAAAAAATGACATTATCAGATGAGGCAGTGATGGATGTTCCAGGTGCTTAGGGGCTTTTTGTCTTCCTCTTTTCTGCGTGTGTATCAAGATAGTGGATCAAACATTTAAACTGTGAAGTCAATTCTTTTTTGGTATTCATCACTAGCATTGTAATATGGAGGAACTTTAATGCCTGAATTCTAAAATGAGGAAAGTTACAATAGTATTTAGTAGAAAAATAGGTAAGTCTTAAAGAAGTTAATACACAGATGCACATGCTTGACAAAAATTATGTCAGATTATTTTAATACTAGTAGAAAATTGTATTTGCAGTTTAATGTTTCGGACTTTGTACACATCAAGCGAGATGAAAAAGCTATCAGAACGAAGAGGGGTATTAGAGGTGAAACCTGAGTGTAATGTGCGCATGCATTTTAGTTACTGGGAACAACTGAGAAATTTTTCATTTAAAAATATCATTGCGTGAAATAATATATTGATAAGAATATCTCTACTGTTCAGAATGGACTAAATTACAATAGGTACCAGCTACTTTGAAGGTAAGAAGAGCAGTATTTGTGAACTGTAGACAAATCTACGTAATATTCCCTTGGTTTGTATTGATCTCTGAGAAAACAATGTTTAAAAACTTTTCAACTGTTACTTGTTGTTACATATGCTTGAACATTTTTCTTACTATAAAAATAATTAATTTCCAAGTCCTTGTGTGGGGCAATATTCAGGAAGTTTTCCTTTTTGTTCTTCACTTCTTTGGAATGATTCCATTTCCCCTGCACTAGCCCGGTGTTGACAAACGTAACCAGGCCTCTTTCCTCCAGGAATAGCTTTTTGTTTTAATTTGCCTGTATCAGTCTAGCCTGCAAATAAATGTGCTATCACACAGACTTTATACTTGATTTTACTCTAGTAAAATTCATCTGCTCCCCTTATAAATGTCCCAGCCTCAGATAAGTTGTGTTTGATATTTGCAGAGGGAGGGGAGGATTGTCTGTCTTTGTAGTCAGTCGGCAGTTGAATCAGAGTTTAAAACACGTGTTGAAAGTGGTTGCAAGTTGTGCATTATTTTGTCACCTAGAAGAAGCTCTAAGCTGTTGCACTTGATAGTAATGTGGTGGTTACCCATAACTACTGAAAATACTGAAAATGACTGGGCTGTTTCAGTCATTGATGCTGCCAATGCAACCATCTTTATATGTGAATTCCTATTAAAGTAACTATGATAGCTGTAAGAAAGGCAAAGAGAGTATAAGCCATACTTCTGGTTCTTCTGGGAGGTAGTTTGTCCCATTGGCATTGCTGAGGTATGAATTTTGGAGGTCAGGAGAACAGGCTGGGGATGAGGGGCAAGGGATAGGCAGAGGATCTTATTCTTGCATGGCACTGTTGCTTAGGCACTTCCGGAGCCAGGGAATGGTTCCTTTGTTTAAAAGCCCTGTGCCAGTTTTGACTGGGGCTTGGTTGTTGGTGGGATTTTTTGTTTTGTATTTCCATGCTTTATGGGGAAGGTGCTGCATTTTGGGAAGGAGACGAGTTAAACTGCAAATTCTTCATTCTTGTGCCTTGTCTATTTGACATTAAAACTCTTTTGTGCTGTGTTACTGTTACTTAATTTGCGCTTGATCTAATTTGTGGGAAATTCAGCTGTCTGCAGATATTGGAATATTCAGTTACATAAAACACAGTAAATACAAGGGAACAGATTTTTCAGTTAAAACATAACTTTCTGGGGCTCTCTCAAATTTTATTTGAAGTGGAGGCCTTTCCTTATATATGACCATAACCATAAAAAAATTTAAACAACTGAAATAACAAGACTTCTGCTATGGCTGTAAAATCTTCAGGGCCAAGCTCTAGGTGAACTTGTGTAGCCCATTGAGTGAGAACTGGATTTCATGATCAGAGTATACCTTCAACTTAAAAATGCATGTGCTGATCATGGGATACGACCTAGTTGCTAAACTTCATCACTTTGTTACCTAGAATACACAGTTCTGATGTTAATCAAATTTATAATATGTGAACTATTTCCATTAGCTTCTGGTACCTTTGTTGAAGAACTGAGAATATGGTTAGGGACATGTTCATAGAATCCCTGAATGGTTTGGGTTGGAAGGGACCCTAAAGCTTATCTGGTTCCAACCCCCTGCTGTAGGCAGGGACACCTTCTACTAGAGCAGGTTGCTCCAAGCTCCGTCCAACCTGGCCTTGAACACTTCCAGGGATGGGGCAGCCACAGCTTCTCTGGGCACCCTGGGCCAGTGCCTCAGCACCCTCACAGGGAAGAATTTCTTCCTAATGTCTCATCTCAGTCTCCCCTTTGTTATTTTAAAGCCATTCACCTTTGTCCTGTCCCTACAGGCCCTTGTAAAAAGTCCCTCTCCAGATTTCTTGTAGGCTTCCTTTAGGTATTGGAAGACTGTTAGAAGTTCTCCCTGAGCCTTCTCTTCTCCAGGTTGAATAAGCCCAGTGTTCAATGCATTGACATCAAAGAAATTAATACATTGACTACAGGTTAAGGTCCTCATTGAGGTTAAAAGAAAGTCATGCTTTTCACACAAATACTTGTTGAAAGCTTGTTTAAACATTTAAAGATATAAAAACATGGCTGGAGTGGTTTAATGCGTTTTACAGGAAATGGCATTGTTAAATATTTAACTGGGCAGTAGCACTTCTGCAGTTAAACGAGTTGTTGCTGTCGAAACATAGAATTGGCTAGGTTGGAAAAGACCTATAAGATCATCAAGTCCAACTATTACCCCTATCTAACTTCACAAATAAAAATAAAAGCTGGAAGATGGTTAAAAAGAGCTGTTCAACAGAAAACAAGAAGAATGTGTTGAGTCTTAAAAGAGCTGCCACAGAAATGAAAGCTTTTTGCTTTCTGAAATCTATTTCAGTGTTGATCCAGTGGCTCATATGTGGAGCCTTTGAAGACATTATGGTCTGCAGGAGCAGCATTTACCTCCAGTTCGAAACATCAGCTGATCGTTTCTTAGAAGGTGCATCTGTTGTTTATCAGAGCAGTGTAACTAGTTTGATTTTATTTGTTTGCTGCAGATCTAATGAATCACTTTTGCTCCTTACTGGGTGCCATATATATATAAATTATTATTTCAAATGTTAGAATATTGTAGGTCTTTTGAAGGGGTATGTTGCTCAGGTACTAAGTATAATGTAAACGAGGTACCAAATGTAATGTGCTTAATTCTGATTTCCTTTATTAGTAATCATTTTTGTCAGTTGAAGAGCATTATATTTGTAAGGCAAGCAAATCTGGCAACTGTACACAACTTGTACCAATCGAAGGTCATTTAGGCATCATGACAAGAACAGTGGAGGGTTGTATCACAGAACAGATTGCAGTAGGAGAGCTTTCAGCATGGGAATCAGTGCGGGTTGAGAGTTACAGGATTGTGTATGAGTGATCTTCCAGGAAAGCATGAACTAAGTCTTTGGCAGAGGTAATGACTGCTAGTTCTGGCAATGTAGCATTGGCATAGCAGTGCAAAACTGGATTGTCTGAACTCGATTCTGTGTTATGCAGCTTTTATTTGTTCCCATATCTTCATTAGCATAAAAGCTAACAAAGCTAATCAGTATTCAAGGAGGATATTATAAAGGAAAATGGGTACTGCACACAAAACATGGGATGCTTTGGTTAATGCAGATGATGTTTAAGCTGTAATAGAACATTTAGGTCTGCGCATCTGGAAGGGACAGATTTCTGAACATACATTACAAATATTCTTGGTTTATTTTAATTTTTAGGACAAAATGTACGTAGAGGTGTTTTACACCATAGTTACAGGATTTGTTTGATATCAGTTATTGTGAATAGGTTGTAGACAGTTAAATTGTGATTGGGGGCTTGTTCTGTCATTTATTTGGTTTTCCTGACCTGTTTGTTTTTTTTTCTTTTTTCTTTTGTTATGATTCTGAGCACTTGAGGAAGATAGTTGGTACATGTCTATCAGTTTCCGTAGGAGAATTAGTCCTGATCCCTGAAGACTTTCTACTAAATATTTACTATGCTGTTCTGGGGAGTGGCATTGTTTTTGTTCTGTGCTGCAGTTGTTACCGATATCTATTAAATCATTGTGAGGTTGAAGTATTTAATAAGTGTGGGGTAAAGCTGTAGTATTTGGAAAGCCATAGATTTTAATAAGGGCTTTATGCTTAAGAAATATTAAAGGAATGATACTAATTTGGATGTGTGATTAGAGCTTTTGAAGAAGTCTGTGTTCTAGGGTTAACAGAAACACTATTTGGAATCCCTTAGCACTAGCTTTCTACCTTATTAAAAAGAGTTTCTACTGGAAATGTGGATTTCTGTACAGAACACATAGGTTTAGGATATCCGCATATTTTGGTTATTCATAAACTTTAGCAGGGCCTGAAGAACTCACAATCCAGAGGTCAAATACTAATGAGTTAAAAGACTTAGCTGACCTGCTGAGGGAAGAGAAATTGTGTATCTGTCTCTTCTCCTTCAGGAGATTTTGTTCATGGCTGAAACAGAGCTAAATTGAGGAATGTTTGTAAGAGCAATCACCAGCTCTCTGGGTACTCAGAGCAGTCTGCAGATAAGAGCAAAATGGTAAGGGCTGAATTTTCCTCCTTCTGCTTGGCTCAAATAACTGGAGTTCTTCTGTAGTTGGAAGTACTTTTTCACGTATTGCTGTTGCTTAGCTTGTGGTTTTGGATAGTCTTCTCATGTATGTTCACAGATGGAGATGACATTGTGATGACTTCACTCTGCAACATGTGTGGCTCTGGGTATTTTCTATTTGTAGATACCTTAAAATCCTGTGACAAAAGGCTAGCAAACATAAAAGTGACAACATTTTTGAAGTTGAAAGAAATATTCCACACTGAACCCTGCAGATTTGACACAACTGCTTTGTCTCTATGTTCTCAAACAGTTGTTCATCTTGTGCACACAATCACAAGCTTAGCATAGAGTGGAGTATCTATAACTGATACCTAGATTGTGGAATCTGTCCTGCAGTCTTTTGAGTGGCAGAAAGATCTCTTATCCTCACTGGTGGTCAGGACAATGACATCTTTATAATTTCTTTGCTGATAGTTTATTTTATTAATGTTAATTCATTTGCTAGTGCTTAACTGAAGTGGTAACTACTTAAGCACTTTCTTCACAATGTAGGGGGTGTAACAAGCCTACTGGTCTGGTGGCTGAATGTACCTGATCAGTCTGTCTGTTTTGTTCACATGAGTAAGTATCCCAGAGGAGGGTTTTGCCAGGAAATATTTTGCCTTCCAGCTGTAATTGAATGGGCTTGAACAACAAGCTGGGGCAGCTGGGTCCTGTTTTGGTCTTGATTTGTAGGGACCCAAGGGATTGGGAGAGTGGGAAAGGGATCCTGTGCCAGTTGAGTGAGTTCAAATGAGGAAAAGAGAGCTTTGCTCCCTCGACTGCTCTGCATTTCAACTATTAATACAGCCATAAAGCCTATTCAAAGAGTTCTGTGTTCTTTGTGTTTTTTGAAAGAAGGATTGTGTGCTTAGCTATTGTGTCTTTTTTGAAACTTAATGTCTTATCACATGAGGCAGAATTTTCCAGGTCAACCACCCAACTTTAATCATGAAATCTCATAGAGTGCAGGAAGGAAGCTGAGAAGTCCTTACAATAACCAAGAAATCACATCCTATTGGGGCTGTTCTTTCATGGAGTCATTCATATTATAATTAAGAAACCCCAAGAAACAAGTAGTTAAAGCATTTGGACTTCAGTCTCTTGAGCAGCCTTTTGAGTAGCTTAAGTCCTTGATGTACCTGATTTTAAATTACTTTTTTATGGTCTTGAGGTGTAACAGGAGCTTTTCCCCACTCCTTTTAAAGGTTGGTCAGCTCTGAACATAGACCTCAGATCACCGTAGGAAGGTCAACTAACTGCTTCCGGGGGGAATCCTAAGTTGAATTTTTGTAGGTTGCATGGCAAACACCAACTGCTTGGTTACATTTTCTCTTTGCGTCAGGCTGACCTGTGGTTGACAAGAGTAAACAGCTATTTCTCCTAACTGAATTGTGCTGTTTAAACAAATGGATGTTTAAATTGTTTTGTCCAAATCCAGTTAATCTGATTGCCAAATGAAAACAATATGAAGGTAGAAGTGGGGCAAAATGAAGCATGTTTACACAGTGATCAGTCGCTTATATTGAGAAGTACGCAGAGACTTGTGGAGGAACTGCATATTAAGAAAAGGAGGGTGGGGGAAGCTACAAAGAAGAAATCTTTCCAGAAGAAAATAGTGTATCTATGCTACAGTGTAAAACAGTGTCCTGTGCTACCAGATTCATCCTCACAGTACATCCTTACGTTACAGGAGAAGAGCTCTGTGCTGTGGTGGCTAGTTTGCTGCTGGTACTCGTTTTCCTTGGGTATTACTACATCATTGCCTGCAGTGTAGACAGACTCTTGGTTTGGACACATAGGTGCAGAAAGCTAAGTTCTCCTTTATTTATATGCTGACTTTTGAATATCTGGTGTATACAGGCAGCTGAATGCAGACCATCAAGTTGAATTTCTAGCAACTCCTGGCTTTTCTTGCATGGCCAGGGTTTGTCTGCTGTAGTTCAGTGGGGGAAAATCCAAACAAGGGACTCCAGTTTGTATGCTGCTATGTGATTTTGTGGCAGGTGTCCTCTTAACTGTGGGGTTGAAGTATGTATATGCATTTCCTTTGGTTGATCAATATAACAGAGTCTAAGAGCCAGCTGTTGCTTGTTATTAAATAGTGATTTTGTTTATTTAATAAATCTAATGATGTCTCCATGTACATCAGTGCTTTGTACTCATTTGGTTATTTGGATGTGCAGAGTCCCACAGATCCTTCCTGTAAGCAGCTGTGTGCTTGCAGGTATGAGTTGTTAGTTGGCTTACACTGGTAAGAACTTCTTAGCCAAAGAGCATGTTTTAATTTTTATCTCGTGTAATATTTCATGTATTCACAACTGAGCATTTTGAATGAGTATTGAAACTGTTACCAAGTGTGGGTTTGTTGTCATCAACTTCCTTTGGGGCAAAAAAGTTATTCTAGAGAAGTGTACAGTGTGCAGCATTTCTTCCAAAGAAAGTTTCACTTGATGACAACTAACCTTATAAAAGAAAGTAAAAAAGATGCAGCACAAGCTTCTGCTGAAGCTGAATGGAAGTTCTGCCATCTTCAGTTAAGAGTGACACTGGGCAGAAAATCCTGTGGTCTTTCTGCTGCTCCAGATGAAGGAAAATGTTTCATTAGTATTGTATTTCCCCCTCTTCCTTGGGACAGAATAGCAGCATTTCAGTAGAGCAGACAAAGCCATTTTCCGCAGTTTTCCATTCTCATGAAAGAGCAGTTAACTCCTTAGTGGAAGGTTTGTCTTCCTTTTTTCTGGTCTCAAGGTACCTCACAGTGTTGCTTTACAAGCAGGACTGAGGAAAGCTGGTTTGCATTATGGCTAAATGTTCTTTAGGGGGCAATCTCTCTATTGTCAAGATTGGTTTGAAAATTTGAGAAAGGGGAAAAAAATGTTCATAGAGCTGGTGCTGGGAAGGCTGTTTTTTGTGACATATTTTACACTGGGGGTGACACTTGCTTTATTTCAGCCATGTACCAGAGGGGCTTCTTGGTGTCAAGGTTGTAGCCAGGGAGAATTTTTTCTGTGAGAAATTTTTTTCTGAGGTACAAGATCTATTGAGATGAATTTGGGTATTTTAGGTATCATTTTCTTTGAGATTCAAGGAGATAAAGTAATTCTTAAAAAGTAATAGAAAATGCTTCATCTTCACCTTTTTGTAGGATTTCTTTACAGCCAATACTGAGAACATTTATCTGTTTCTCTACTGTACTAACTGGACTGCTAGCAGTTGATTTATATCTGTACGTAACTTCGTATATTGTCTCTTAGAGTGACACCATGCCATAAAAATAAATGGATATCTAATGCTCTTTTATATCTTTAAATTGTTATGTCATTATTTCTCTTCAGTCTGTCTTGTGGGATCCCTGCAATAAGTGGGAGATTAAATCATCATGCAAAAAACATTGAGATATAAATAAATAACTTCTTAACTGATGGGTTGTCTATCCTCAAGGTTTGGCACAAGAAAACATTTAAGGTCTTTTCCAAGGCCAACTATTCTATGGTTATGTGATTAGTATATGTTTTGTTTGAGACTGAGTTTAGACTAGTGACTTTTTAAATGCATATCATGAGAACAAATGTTGATGTGACAAGTAACAGTTGCTTTTGTGGAGTTATTATTGGTGTTAAGAAGAAGATACTGCCATTTAAGAAGTTGAGGTAAGGAGCAAGGAAAGTAGCTGTCATCGCTTTTGACGTAACAAAATGTGAAGGCTGTGTTTGCTCTCTGTGTGTGTGTGCACAATCATGCAAATAGCATACAAATAGTATCAGCAGTCCCTGTGAAAGACTGGAGAGCAGCGTGGTCACAGATGGTGCCACCTTGGTTGCTATCTAGCCTAGTTACGTTTGGTGGCAGGTAGTTTTTCACTTCTAACTAGGAAAAAAAAGCTAACTTTGAAAAGCAGAGAGTGGCAAAAGCCAGTGGCTACAAGGAAAGAAGAAAGAAAAGGAATGGAGAAATTGAATCTTAGATGGAAATGAGGCTTACATGGCTTTCTTATTTCCTCTGGGAAATTGGTCTTATTTCCTCCTCTGGGAGGAAATAAGGCCAATCACATCAATAGCAGTCCTCTAATATTATTGATCACAAAATAGTTCTCCTGTTTCTATGGTGTCTTAAACTGTGTAGTTTCAGAAATAGAATGTTCTCATCTCATGAAAGAAAGGAAATGGTTATACTGACATATATATTATGAGATTTCAAGAAGAAATCTTGTTTTTTTACATAATCAGCTCAGTAAGATCTCATTCTTCTTGTTAGAGATGGCTTGTTTGTTGCAATGGGAAAAGGTTTTTTTCTTCCCATTTACTCTGTATTTTTGTCTTTTACCTTTGATTTTGTTCCAGAGAATAACTCAGTTGGTTTTTGTTTCAGGAAAATAATATAATTTTACAATGTTACTCGCCAATATTTGTATATTTTAAAATCTCCCCCAAATGAGGCAGAAGTAGGTAGGATTTCTCTTGCAACTTAGGTTTGCTATTTGGTGTGGTAAGGTCTTTTTAAAATGTGAAATATGCAGATTTTTGTATTAAAATCACTGTTATCAATTTGCTTAAATGTTTTCACATATTTTTTTGTATTCAGGCATGTTATTTTCATAGCTAAAAAGGTGATCTTGAAATGACACCTGGAGATTTGTTCAGGTTGTGCCTAACTACATGCACGGGGTTCTGCTGAGATGATCAGAGTGAGAGCTGAACCTTGGCTGCCACCTTGTTCTCAGCTTTTGAGTCATTCACACCTGTAATCTTGGCAACAGATTTGTGTGCATGTACATATGGCATTTGAAGTAGTTCTCACATAGAACTGGTCAGGGAATAATGGTCTTCCCCGTGTGCAAAATGATAAAGGGTTCTTGGTTGTTTTGAGGAAGTATAAAAAGTTTGCTTCTTGATTCTATGATTCTATGATCAGTGAAAGAAATTACTACTCATGGGGCAAAAAATGCCTTTACTCTGTCATGTGTGCTTCAGGGCTGTGACATGGGGAACGAAGCAAGATTTCCTTTTCCTGAGGCACAGAAGCAAGATTTGGAGTAGATTTTTATTAATACCTGTATTTGATAAGGGCAGAATTGGGGAAAGAGCTGCACAGGTTTATGGGGTGATTTGTTTAACCCCAGGAAGTCATTGTAATTTTTCCTCTTCTCTACCTGACTTCAGGTAGAGGGTGAAACATAAATCCCGCAGATCACTTGCTGTAATGCTCCTGGGCGCATTCCAGTGACAGCATGTTTCATGCTTTATTAGAGCTCCAAATCACCATAGTGTTTCAAAGCTGGAAGGCAGCATTTAGTTCATTATAGCACCACAAACCAAACCCCAAACCCCTTTTATGGTCTCTGAGAAGAAATTGTTCATAAGGTTATTTTCAGTGTTCGTTCCATGGCATATTTTTTGAGTTCAGGTAGTGAGTAGGGCATGAGACTTCATGCATGAAGAAGGTGGTCATTGTTCCTTTAATGGCTTTATATACACAGCTTCATAGACTCTAGCCATTGCATAGAGGAATATGGTTTTGAGTTTGTACAGTGAGTTGGTTTAGGTTAACTTACTAGTTAGGATCCTCTTAATTTGTGAGTCAGTTTTTTTGGAAAGAATGAGAAGCTACTGCTGGTAATTAGAAAGTTGTATGTGGTATCGGGGCAATTATATTTACTTTTTTTTTTCAAATCTGTGCAATCTTTTGTATTTAAGTCAATCGTATTTTCAAAAATTGTTCAAAATCTGTCAGGAAAACAGCTGACTTTATTTTAAATCTGGAAGAGGTGACAGCGAGAGTAGGTACTGAAAAATCATTTTTTTAGAGTAAGATTGCTTGCAGTTATGCCATCAGTCAGAATTGGGAATGTCCGTTGTTCTTTTCCAGCCAAAAGGATGGAGTCTTGAGTTATTTTTCTGTTTTCTTCTAAAAATTGGATGTAGCACAGGGGCCTCAGCTGTTCTTTTGCTCCCCACTTCCCTCTCACTGTGAACATTGTTGCTGTTACATATTGTAGAGTTTTGTTTTGACTTTTAAGCACACTGGCATTATAGTACTCTGCTGTGTCTACTTTCATCAACTCATCTAATGTTCCCCACTGATACTGTACTTCTTGGCCACTACAAGCCCTTGCAGCATTTCAGGTGTACTGTGTCCCCCAGTAACAGCTGGATGTCAATAATGTTGACATTGAAATGTACTTCTGATGTCCAGAAAAAATGTGGTATGTTTCATTACAAAGAAGAAACCTTTTTTGAACCTCCATTCTCTGCTCCCTTTACAATGAAGTTGAAAACTTGGGAGCTGTGCAAACTTGTGATCCTGTTTTAACATCCTGTTTGTTACTCACTATTTCAAACTTACGCTTTAAACTTACACTAAAAAAAAAAAAAAAGCCAAGCCAAACAAAACCAAACCCAATGTAAAACCTGAGATTTTTATCTGGTTCATCTCTCCTGTAGCTCTGCAGCAGGTGAGGTGTACCACCTATCTTAGGTGGAAGCACAGTGATGTCATCTGCTGAAGACAAGCAGTTGTCACACTGCAGAGAAGGACTTTCTGCTTATATTACTAGTATATTCCCTAATACCAGTATATGTCCCTGTATAGTCCATATATACCAGGGCTGTTCCGTATTTTCTCTTGGCAGTGTTGAAAAATTATAGATGAGGAGTAGCCTTGGTTGTAATAATTCCTTCACTGATCTGTACTGGAACTTCAGTATCACTGTTAACTTCCTTTTGAGTGCAGCAGCCTGTTTGCTTACTGGGATTCAGCTACCTGTAAGCTCATTTCAGCCCACCCACTATTCTTTACAGTATATGATTGGAAATATATAGGTTATCAGCTGTAGAGTGCATATTTTTAATCCCTTAGTGATTCAGACTGCTAATTTCAGTAACATGTTAATTGCCTGCAGTGGCACTCGTGCACAGTTTGCATTCTGCCATTGTGCTTTTAGGCTGCAATGTGGATGTTTTCAGGAGCTGAGTTCATTCTCTGTGTTCTTGAGTAGAATCTCTAATGGGTTAGAAATGACTTTGCCTACTTCCTCAAGTCTTTGGGAGTAAATTTCATTGCTGATTGAAGTGTGTCTAATGCATTTTCTTGTTTATTTAATCTTTGTGTTACTATCAGCAAAGATATTTGTGATTCAGTTGAGTCAGAAAGGTTGAAATGCCTTTATCTGTAGAAACTTAGATAATGCACGTTGGTCAGGACATTGTGGGGAAACCTGCCCTGCCCTTATTTCAGGCAGCTATTACTTGTCAGTAACTCTCTCAAATGCTAAATTCCTAGTTGTTCTAAAATGTACTAAACTAAGTGTAAATGGGTAGGATAACTGCAGCGTGAGTGGATTTTTGCTTAACAGATGGAACCCAGGCAACCTATGCTGCCAACTGGGAAGAGTGAGGGAAAACTAAAGCAAGTGTTGTCTGTTTTGATGACTAGCAGCCCAGGTTACTAACAGTCACTGTTTCTTGAGTTGGGGTTGAATGATTCTTGAGATTCAGAAGGATTTAAAGATAAAGGCATCCATTTATTATTAAATGTAATATGGGTGAGAAGTTGATGCAGTTTATGTACTTGGCTGCAATTAACATTGGTGCTGCCATCTTTGAGCATGAATTACATCAAGTACTAATGCGGGGTTAAAACAAATCTGCTTCCCATTCTTACAGGCCGTAGTACTTGATTTTAAGTTAACAGTTTCACTGAGCTACAGATTGTTGACACTTGAAATAGTACTGAGTAGTTTATCATTTAAAATTTACGTATTGAGAGGTTTCCCATCGTTAAAGCTTTGTTCATCCCTCTGTGTAAATAAGTAAAAATTGCAATGAAATACAAACAAAATGAGGGTCAGGAAGTTGAGGATGCTGCATACTTATTACTCCCTTTTATGGACTTGGACATATCTCTAATAACATGAATGAACACAGTTCTCATTCTCTGAAGTGTTATTTCTGTAAATTCCTTTCTTAGTGAACCCTTGTATACACAAATGATTTTCACAACTCAAATTCTGCCTCGTCTGAAGTTGGCAGTTCACATCAGGGAATGACAGTTACATAGTCACAGGTATTCTGTTGATTCCAATCGAAGTTTAGTGTTTGCATTCTCTTGAGCATTTGGTTCCATGACATCTTCAAAGCCCATTGCAGTCATTTCCTAAATTAATATGTATTAAATTATTTTCCTAGGAGAAATGTTCTGTGGATGTCCGGTTTCTAGAGAAAAGTTTCTCAGCTTCATAAAGTGAAATCTCATTTTCCTGTTAATCATCTTTCCCATATTTGTATAGCAAAAGAAGTTGTAAATCAGAGAAGTTGTTACTCTTGGAGCCGGCCAAACTTTATGCAAACTTTTTGTCTATTCATTCTTCTTTTTCTTCTTTTAAAGTATCTGTTTGCTAAAAGATCTGGAGGGAGTAATCGATTTTCAAGTAGTTGTATGTTGGTTGTGCTGACTCCTGATTATAAAAAACCACCACCAAACCCACAAAACAAAGCAACCCCACAGAAGTAATTTCATGAGCAGAAATGACTAATAAAGTTTGGCTCTTGTTAGTGGTAACTTGTAGTTGATTGGAGTTCTTGAGTTAAAGGTTTTGCTGCAATTACAGCACCTATATGGGAAGATATCTGCTCCTCTTACTCTGGCTGGTTCCCAGAGAGTTTACTCAAAGAAATGGGGGGATTCTGTTGTAGGTTGTGTGGGTTCAAGTGTCTCCTGCCACCCACCTGCTTCTGTGGAGCATGAAAAAAGTGAATTGTCTGTGAAGCATCATCTGCTTACATCTGTCTGGTTCCAGTCAGGTGATGGGTAGTTACTGAAGAGGACACCTGGATGCAGACGTGTGCTGTGACTGCAGGAGTGCTACTGCTTTCATTTCTGTGTCACTCTCCTGAGAGGAATTCAAGTGTTTGTGTATGTAAATGGTTTTGGTGGTGGTGATGATGCTTCATCGAAATCACTGATTTAAAAATAAATCCTGTCTGAGAAGATTAAAATCAAGTGTTTCTGAATACCACCTCTGTTACAAATCACTGAGGGCTATATTTTGCTCTTCTAGTGTTTTGCTTTTTATGGATTAGCTGTAGAAAATGTACACAATAGTTATTGTAAACAGCAGCCTTCCGCTGGCCGCCGTATGTAAAATTGTTAATTTATGGACCATCACTATTCAACAGAATTGCAAGAAAGTAATCCCAGAATACCTTATTGTATGCAAGAGACCTTTCCATTGAGGCAGTTAGATAAGAAGCCCGTTTCCTCTGAATGACTATTGCTAGTATTGCTCAGAGTAGTTACTATACTGGGACTGAATTCAGGTTTTCCAGGTGTTGTGGTTCTTACTGTACAGAAGTTTTATGAACATACTTTGAGATAAACTGAGATTGTTTATATAATCAGATGACTATTATATTTGTATGGGAAGTAGAGAAAGATTTGGGTGGAAAGAAGTATCAATCTGAAGTTGAAAGTTGTCAAGGAACAGATAGGTATTAAAAGGTATGAGTTGTGGATGAACTGGCAGTGTGTGCTTGCAGCCCAGAAAGCCAACCTGGGCTGCCTCAAAAGGAGTGTGGCCAGCAGGTCAAAGGAGGTGATCCTGCCCCTCTGCTCTCGTGAGACCTCACTTGGAGTATTGTGTACAGTTCTGGTGTCCTCAACATAAAAAGGGCATGCAGCTGTTGGAGCAAGTCCAGAGGAGGGCCACGAGGATGGTCAGGGGGCTGGAGCACCTCCTGTATGAAGACAGGATGAGAAAGCTGGGGCTGTTCAGCCTGGAGAAGAGAAGGCTGTGTGGACACTTCACAGCAGCCTTCTAGTATAGGCCAATCTGAAGGTGGCCTATAAGGATGCTGGGGAGAGACTCTTCATTAGCGACTGTAGTGACAGGACGAGAGGTAATGGGCTAAAACTTAAACAGGGGAAATTTAGGCTAGGTGTAAGGAAGAAGTTCTTTACTGTGGGGGTGGTGAGGCACTGGAATGGGTTGCCCAGGGAAGTTGTGAATGCTTCATACCTGGCAGTGTTCAAGGCCAGGTTGGACAGAGCTTTGAGTGACACGGTTTAGTGTGAGGTGTCCCTGCCCATGGCAAGGGGGTTGGAACTGGATGATCTTAAGGTCCTTTCCAGCCCTAACTATTCTATGAATCTGAGTTGTTGGGGGAAATGCATTATGAGTTCTTGCATATGTGGCATGCAAATGCTAAATTTCCCCTTTTGCTTGACATAATATAGTCCTAAGAATATTGTATATAGTTTTAGTAATGATTTCTGTTTGTTACTATGTAACTGGAGAATTTAAAGAAAAGCAGCAAATTCAGTCGTTAAGCAAGGCTGTGAAGCCCAGTTAAAACTAATAGGACTATTTCTGTAGTAAATTCTGAGTAAATGCAGAGTAAGGATCTAAAAATAGGTGTTAATGAAGGCAGGAGTTGCCACGCTTTCCTAGGAATTTGAGATCAGAGCAAAATAACGTTCCGAGTGTGGGAGGAGAAATGTTACAGTTCTCCTGTTTTCCATAATAATTAGGGAGTGCTGTGTGTTGTTATGGGAGCAGTCAAGGTTTGGCTGAGGACTTGACGTATTTGTCAAGAATAGTTTAAAAGTAGCAAACTCTGTTTGGCGATTACATAGATTGGTGCACTCATGACCTGCACCTTCAGAGAGAACTAATTCCAAATCCATATTTGATCCTTCATTATGACTAATCTTCATTTTTTAGTAGTAGCATTTTGGTACTGTTTCCTTATGGGTAAGTGTGAAGAATTTCTAGGATGTGGATTGCAGAAGGTTTTGACCATTTTTCACACTGTTGTTGTTGCCCCAATGTGTTGCTCAAGAACATGCCCTAACATCTGGAGGAAGAAGCAGTGTCATGACTGGACGTTTGAACTGGGCGCTTTTGCTGAACAGGGGAAGATGATGAAATAATGAACAAAATGGGTTTAGTTGTATAATGTGGAACATGTATTATCCATACTAAAAAGAAATTTTTGTGTTTTACTGTGAACTACTTAATTTGCTCTTTTGTGATCTGTGGAACAAGATGACATTTGGGAAAGTGAGCTCTGAATTTGCCTCCCTACAAGTATTTTTTTCATAGAAAAAACCTGTTAGAAACTAATTCCAAAGTGAAAAGTAATGAATTCCCAGCATTCATTTTGCTTAGAACTTTAGACTTGTATTTACAATATGTTGTATTACCTTCAGCCGGAATCCATTGTTTTGTTAGAGTACAATTTCCATTCAAATATTTGTAAGTATCTAGACTGATAATATTTAAAGATTAGAAACAGCAACTTAGTGTATGTTACTCACTTCTGAAGTGCTTTATTGAGGTAATCGAGTTCTGTCTCCTGCAAACAGCTGTGTTTGTATGAATTTGTGTTCTGAGCTCTTCTGGAAATGTGTCCAACTTCCTTTTTATCCCATTATTTATCTCAAGCTTAATTGTGCTGTGTCTTACTGTGAATTTTCCTTTCAAGTTTCTAATAAACAAAACTTGGAGATAAAACTTGGGTAAAAGCATTCTCAAAGAATTTTCAGAACTCAGTGACCATTTCATGTGTTTAGTATCACAACTTGGGAAACATTTCTTCTCCGTTGCATTGGGTGCATGTGAGGTCACTCTCCTGTTGGGGAAAAAAGTACAGAACTTTGAAAAAACCATCTGGAATTTGAAGATGAACAACATTTTAATACTAATTCCTCTCTTTGATTAGTTTGTAGTTTGAAACACTTAATCCTTCATTTACAGGAAGACTGTTAATTTCACTTCCTCTTATCTTAAGCTGATAAAACCAAATACTGGTATCATGTTATGAAATTACTGTATTGTCTTAGAAAAATAGCCTTTTAGCAGTGTAGCAGTAAGAAAATGCTTTAATCTATGTAGCCTATCACAACAGGCATTCAGCAATAGAACTGTTACCAGTGGGAGTAGGATTCATAGAATTATAGAATAGTTAGGGTTGGAAAGGACCTCTAAGCTCATCCAGTTCCAACCCCCCTGCCATGGGCAGGGACACC
>JAOEHX010030275.1:0-21063 GCA_025448015.1 Bolborhynchus lineola
AGTTGGGGCTGTTCAGCCTGGAGAAGAGAAGGCTGCATGGAGACCTCATAGCAGCCTTCCAATATCTGAAGGGGTCCAATAGAGATGCTGGGGATGGACTCTTCATTAAGGACTGTAGTGATAAGACAAGGGGTAATGGATTCAAACTTAAATAGGGGAAGTTTAGATTGGATCTAAGGAAGAAATTCTTTCCTGTATGGACTGTGTGGCACTGGAATTGGTTTCCCAGGGAAGTTGTGAATGCTCCATCCCTGTCAGTGTTCAAGGCTGAGTTGTACAGAGCCTTTGTTGGCATGGTTTAGTATGAGGTGCCTGTGCCCATGGCAAGGGGGTTGGTACTAGATGATCTTGAGGTCCTTTCTAACCCTAACTATTCTATGATTCTATGTTTCTAAATAATGGAGTGTCAGACAGAGCAGTGTACTCGCAGTCAATCTCAGTGTTTACTTAACTTAATCTAGTTGTCTCTGCTATTGCCTCATCCCATCTAGAGGGAACCGGACATGCTTGAGTGGTGGGCCAATACCAGCCTCAACAAGTTCAACCAAGCCAAGTGCAAGGTCTTACACATGGGTCAGAGCAATCCCAGGCACAGCTACAGGTTGGGAAGGGAAGTGATTCCGACCAGCTTTGTGGAGAAGGACTTGGGGGTGCTGGTCAAAACATTACATGACCTGGCAGTGTGCACTCACAGCCCAGAAAACCACCTGTATCCTGTGCTGCATCAAAAGCACGAGCAGCAAATTGAAGGAGGTGACCCTGCCCCTCTGTTCTTGTGAGACCCCACATGGAGTACTGTTTGCAGTTCTGGTGTCCTCAACACAAGAAGGAGATGGAGCTGTCAGAGCAAGTCTAGAGGAGGGCCGCAAGGTTGATTAAAGGACCGGAGCACCTCCCATATGAAGGCAGGATGAGAAAATCGGGGCTGTTCAGCCAGGAGCAGAGAAAGCTGCATGGAGCCCTCATAGAAGCCTTTCAATATCTGAAGGGGTCCTACAAGGATGCTGGAAAGGGACTCTTAATTAGGGAATGTAGCAACAGGACAAGTGACAGTGGTTTCAAACTTAAACAGGGAAGTTCAGGTTAGATATAGGAAAGAAGTTCCTTATGGTGAGGGTGATGAGGTACTGGAACAGGTTTCCCAAGGAAGTGGTAAATGCTTGTTGGTGTTCAAGTCCAGGTTAGAGAGTGCCTTGAACGACATATTCTAGGGTGAGACATCCCTGTCCATGGCAGGGGATCTGGAATAGATGATCTAAAGGTCCTTTCCAACCCTAACCATTCTATGATTCTGTGATTTAGACACCTAGAATTCTCCAAAGCAAAACCCTAAAGAGCAAGGTACCCCATATGCAGTACAGGTATGAACTAGTAAGGACCATTTTATGTCCCTCACTGTCAGAGTAAAGTTTCCTGTGTTTTTATTTAGTGGTATAAAAATATTCTAAAATGCCAGCTTGCAAGTGTAGCAGAGAGACTGGAACAGGAAAAGAAAACCTAAAAGCATATTAGCATTGAACGGTCTTATGCTTTAAGGTCTTTTTCTATAAATTCAAACATACCTAACTCTAGTTTAAAGGAATAAAATCATCTTTTTAATTTAAAGATCCCTTCTAATAATTTAAAGATTCTGCATGAAATGAGTGATGTTTTATTCTCTCTGTTCTGGAAGCCCATAAAGTCACAGTACTGAAGCACCACTTGTGTAGGTTACAAATACTCATGAGTCAGTGTAGGATTCTTGGACAAAGCAGCCATGTTCTGTTTATGGCCTGGTATACCAGAATTGTGGAAAGGAATATCCCACAGTATATATAAATGAGAATTCCTTTGGCAAGAGAGGGAATAACAGGAGAAGCAAACTCCAAATCTCTCCTTCTAGGTAATTCATATTTAGTGGGTGTCACCATGTTAAAAGTATTGCAAATTTGTTCTGCTCAATATATCACACCAATAAAGGACACATGCTTTTCTCCTGTCTTTCTTCCCCCAGAGATTTGAAATTTTAATTGTGAAGCTGATAGGCTGAAGGACACAAGGCATTATTTTTTTTCTGAGTGAATTCAGCTGGAATTGAAACTGTGAGGAATACTCTAGGTAATTGCCTTTTCAATACTGAGAAAGCCCCGTATTTGAATGTCATGATTCACTTACACTGAACTTTATACTAAGAATAAGAAAGAAGACAAAATCATTACTGCTATGAATCTATACAAAGCATGTCTGCAGAGAGAGACAATATCAAGAACAGGATGTTGACCCCATGCTCATCAGGGGTCCACAGCAGAAAGCAAAATCAGCAGTGAATCTAAACAAGATACTGCTTATTAAAAAGGGAAGGAGAAAATGCTGACACCCATATGTCATTACTGAAAAATTCATTCAAGAGCTTATATGTGTCCTGCAGCTCCCAAAGCTTTTCCTGGGAGAAGTCACAGCAGCATGCCAGCACACTGAGCAGAAAGGAGTGAGTACATTGCATATGGGCAGAAACAAGACATTTTAAAGTGAAAATTCCAGAGGGTAAGCAGGGTGCACATGCCAAATTGCTCAGGGACTAAGCAGGTTTTTTAAGCAATGCTGAATGGTTCCAGCATTTGGCAAGTGGATGTGCTGTGGCGTATTTACTTTTTGTTAACAAAACTGTATTTGCAAGAGAATACAGTGCGACTTCGTGTCTATTTATCATAAAGCATTATTTTATAGATCTCATTATAACATCAGGACATGATACTTTCAAAGGCAACAGAGTGTTCAGCTTTTATTGGAGTTTCAAGTGAAGGCAGAATTTCAATTTACTTATAGTACACAAACCTCAGGAAATCAAGGTTTAATAATGTAATATAATTTAGGTATACTTTGGTTCTGTGCCCAGCTGAATTGAGTACTCTGTGTCCTTTCACTGAGAGATAAAAATTCACTCTCACTGGAAAATCTTGGCTTATCTTCAAATACAAAAAATAAGAACCAGTTAAGAGCATTTTTGCTTCAATAGCCAGTCTTTTCAAAAATCTTAATGCCTCAAAAAATGTTGAAAAATTATATTTTGTGGATGCCTCCCCACCACCTTTATCCAAAGCTGTGACTGAGGACATAAGTCATTATGAACAAATCTTTAACTTTGTCATAAGAATCAGTTGTTCTTAGTCTACTTTGTCCTTGAGAAAAGGACTGAAAGTTAGGACATATTAGTACAAGTAAAAGCTCTAACGACAAACAATATGTTCTCCATAATTCCACTTTCCTCCAAATGCAGTGTGGCTGCTATTAAACACAGTAGAAAAGTTTCAGCAGGACTGATTTATTATATTTTCTGCACAATAATAAAGAACCTGCTGAGGCTTCATATAGGGAGGAAGAAGGAGACTTGAGGACTATAAGGCAGAGAAGAAAGCTAGACTCAGATCACTATATCATGGTAAATGTTATAGCATACTGACTAGCTCACATAACTACTAGCTAAACTTTGATTAAAAATAAAAGCAGTCGAATCTGACATCTGGGGAAAAAAAAAAAAAAAGATGAGAAGCAAAAAACCAGATTATATCCAGGCCTGTGAATTCCACCCGGAACTAACATTTAAATATACCTGTATCTTGGAAAAAGTTGGGACTGAAGAGTGACTGGTTCAACATTAGAACTTTTGCATTTATGTGTGTCAAATCATATGTAAATATGTACGATGTCTAAGCTCTTATTTGGTTAGTGAAGATGAAGTCAATAGAGTTGACAGAAACACTCAGGCCAAGAGGATATCTACTAATATTCTCAGCACTTCCTTTTTAAGTTAGGTAGCTCTACAATTAGCCCAACACTTCTCAATCCGGAAATAAGAATTGCAGTTCTTCCTGTGAATTGCACAGAGGCTTATAGTGACCTATTCTAAGATATGTAACACCTCATTTCTTTTGCGGGTATTTTACTGTTCTTCCTGAAGCCTAAGATAATAAAACCAGAGAAGACTTATCTATTTTAAGATATGGCATAATAATCCTTTTTCATATTTAGTTTCCTGTTCAATGATTAAATGCAGAGGCAGCTAAAGCGATCCCAGACATGACTACTCTGTTCTTCAGCTGTTAGCAACAAATGACACATGAACTTCCAAATGTGTAATGTATTTTCCTCCCCTGTCCTCATGCTTCATCTAGGATGCTGTTAAACTCAAAACTGTGATGCTTAAGAAAGTAAAGTGCAGGAAGGTACCCAATACTCAGGGTTGGGGCTTTCCTTGGTAAACCCTGGCTGTCCTGCTCCTGGCTGAAGTGCTGGAATGAGTCTTGGCTGCCATGCCCAATGCCAAATGACCTCCAGTGGAGCTGCAGCCCTTTGGAGAGCCTGGCCCCCAGGCTATTGCAGCAATCTGATAGTTATTTAGTTATCCTCACTTCAACAGGGAAATATAATAATTTTTTCTTTCCTTTTTTTTTTTTTTTTTTAAGAAACTTATTTTAAAGTAGGTGTAATCCTTGGATATTTCATTCACTTTTAATAGACTGTGTGAAAGTTGTGGAATGATCTTGGTTAAAGGAAGAATTCTTTTTAAAAAATATTTTTCCCCACCTGAAATGTCTTTCCATAACTGATTTTTTAAAAACAGATTTTTCAGATATACTTTAATGCAATTGTGGGATAAATTAAAAGGCCATTTTAATATCCCTGAATCTCTTTTGACTATTGTGTTTATCCTACTCCTTTAGGAAACGCATTTATTCACCAAATTATTTATTTTTTTTTTTCTGAGTGTCTTTATTGTTTGGCATTTTTGGGGGGTGGGGGAGTAATTGCTATTAGTTCTTAATAATTAATAACTTCTGTATAAGATTTTGAGTTGTGTGGGTTTGAGTAGCTCTTTTTAATAGATCTGATAGGTCCTACTCACCGAAGAGAATGGATAGGTATGGTACTTTTGCCTTTCAAGCACTGACATACTGAAGTTTATTCCCCTCCCATCTCCCAGTGAATTTCTAACTAATGCTGCTGCTTTGAAATCAGAATGTTGCATTACCATTACACATTGAAAGAAATTCTGATCTCACAAATTTCTATGTCATTTCTGATCTCTGCTTGTAACACTTATTATCCCCAGTTGGTAATAAAATATACTGTTAGGCATAATTGGAATAAATTTTTCTCAAGTCAAATTTTATTATTTCTGTTGTTTTTGTATTTTCCCTACTTCACATTTGGGAATGCAAGTAATGTCTGTAGTTCTCAAGGAAGTTCCAGCACACAGTTTAAAACATAAATAAGCATAATAGGCTAATTACATACAGAAAGGGGGGGAAATGTGCTTTTTGAAAACTATGAAGACAGAAACAGTCTGTTTTCATAGCAGTCAAAATTTTGCATCTCTATTTGTAGCACTTTTCTAAACATTCTTCAGACTAATTTTTTAGTTGTAGACAAAGTATGCCTACATTTAATGAGGAGTATTCAAGAAAAAGTGTTGCAAGATAGATTTTACTTCAAATTTCTAGAAGTGCATAAAACCATACTCAAACTAACTTAACATTTTTATTTTAACATAGCAAATTTTAGGAGAAAGTTATTCAGTTTAAACTTTCTATATTAAATTGCTAAATAGTACTTTCTTTAATAGTTGTAGGATTCATGTCACAAGCTGGAGAATGCAATACATAGTAGAAATGTGCTGTACTGATAAAAACATGCAGATATAACTGAAAGTATAGGAGGAATAGGTACGCTCAGTAATCAGCTAGTACAATCTGAGGAGTCATTTTTCCTGACTGTAAGAAAATTTTAAAACAAATTAAAAATACATGACTAATGAAATGAATGAGTAATCAAAAATCAGCCATCTATTAATTGTCCAGCAAGGCTTGGAATAAACTGAAAACACAGGAAAATGAAGAAATTTAGAAGAGAAGAAAAACAAGGATTTCAGTTAAACAACCAGCTTACACCTTTTCTGATGCAACATCTGTTATTCTGACCTGCAGACTTTTAATCAACAGGCATTTCCACACTAGCCCAGTGGTACTCGTGTTTCAGGAATAATACAAAAAGTGATCTTTTGCATAAACAGGATAAAGTCAGTACCCTTCTTAAGAAAGGTCTTATAATAGTAAGTGAATTTTTACCTCAATGAAGTGTCTAAAATTTGACACTTACCATAATTATTTCTGAATTAATTCAGAATTTACAAAAAAGGATTTTTCCATTTAATTTATTTGACTTTACTTAGGTCAAATCAGACAAAAACTCTATTATCATAATATATATATATATAAAAACCTGTGTAAAATATTTTTTAAATATAGCAAATATGGAAATATTGACATAAATGTTCCTTAAGCCAAATCCCCAGGTTATTAGGCTCTGGATTAAATATCTGCTTTTATATGAGAAGCCACCAAACTCCTACAACTATACTGAATGAACCATATGTCTATCTAACTGTAATCACTGTAACACCTAATCACTGTAACACTCAGATTCTATTCTTGTGAAAGGAGCTGGTTATTACAAAGAGAAATATATAAGTAACACCAGCAGTGAGGCCTGCCTCTTTGCATCTTGGCACTCTTTTTGTTAATAACTAATTAAACTCTTTGTGCAATCTTGACTATCAGGCCATCAGATCAAAGTGGTGTCAGAAGCATCATCAGCACCTCTCTGTTTTTACCATACCTTAACTTTTTACAATAACTTGGATATAAAAAATAAAATTTCCATCTCTTGCTTGTAACCTTTCAAATAATGTGACTTCTGTTCAGTTAGAGTTATTTTCCATATATACCTATTATTCAATGTGCAAGTGACACTACATAGGCATGTACACTATGCATATATACGTATATTTCAAGACAAAAAAAATATTTATGGTGGTTATCACAGTAATTGAACTTCATTAATTTTTTAAAAGATACTAAAAGCAAATTTAATTTTTTTGACAAATGACTTTTGGTCTAGAAGTTCTGTTCTTTTAGGTGTGAAATTTATAATGCTGAACTCTGCTATATTGCTAGTCTTCCTTGGCCAACCTGAAGCATACAGGAATCAGAGTATTTTTTTCCCTGTCCTGTGGCCATAAATAAAGTTATCTACTTTTTGATAGTTTATAAAGGTTGACTGATTCCAGCTTCTGTTTCAACAGTAAATTTTTCTTGTGAGGTCACCTAGTGTTCCATATATCATAAAGCTCAGCAGATATGACTGCTGCTCTTGGATGGGAGCAGTTTGATGTGCATCTACGAGTCCAGATTTCTCGTAGATTTATCTGTTTATCATCCTGAACTCATAGATATCCTGTGTAAATTCTGAGTAAGGATTCCTGTAATTGTTGTCACAAGTAACATACAATCTTAAAACTACTTTTTTTCTATACATGTATATATATGTATGTTAATATAAATATACATTAAATATGTATTAAAATATTAAACATTTGCTACACTTATGTGTAGTAAATAGTGTTTGTATGTGCATGTGTGTAAATAGAAGAAAGTATGCCATCAAACAGTGAAAGAGGACATAAGGAAACTGGGAGATATACAAAAGTGCAGTACCGTCTTATGGAGGCCTGTGGCCACTTGTGAACTTAAAGGGAAGGGGTTCTGTCATAGATGTAAACCCACAGAAGAAATATCAAGAAGAACTATGAAAGTCACAGAATGTCTGATGCATGTGATGTTTATACATGCATCATGACATGTATAAGCATGTACACACATTAATTGACAAATCAGGCCACTTTAGGCTTTGGAACAGGTGAAAGTGTTGCAGCGCAGTATGGATGTTTATGCTGCAAAACTGCTTTTCAACACATTAGCTGTACATGTGACTGTCTCAAGAAGAGATGCCTGCAGTGCCTGATCGGGGAGAGACTCGGCATCCCAGAGCTTCAACTTGGAGCAGCAACAGGCACCGAAAGAGCCTCAAGTCCTCGACAGGGTTTGCCCAGGGTCTGGCAGCTCAGTGGATGCGAGGAGCTGACTCACAGGAGGAGGCGCCAGGAGAGGCGGCACCAGACCTGATAGGTAAAAACCTGCTCCAGGAAGCGTGGCAAACTGGGTGAGCTCAAGGCAATTTGCATGGCAGCTCGCTCGAGCAGGTGAGAAGGATGGTGAGCACTCGTCTTATGACCCGGACTCTGGCTGCCCCAGAAGTGGTCAGTGTAGGCACCCAGATAGGGCCGACAAGAGGGGAGGCCGCAGTGCAGAGATCAGGGTGTAATGAGCACCCGCACTGCTCTGCTGAGGGGAGGGTGCACGATGGGCGGGGCTGCACTCGGTGCTCCCCGGTGGAGGTCCTCCTGCAGCGGGGGCTGAGCTGCGGACGGTGTCAATGGCTGAGAGGGGTCGGGGAGCTGAGAGGAAGCGGCAGTGCTGCCTCAGGACCGGGCTGCGCGGGGGCCTCAAGCATTGACTGCCACCCGTGCAGGAAAGGATGCCGCTAAACCAGGAAGCTGGGAAACAGTCACAGAAAAGACCAACCGAAAAAGGAGGAAGAGGACAGTTAAAAGCAAGAGGATTCCTCTTAAATCTGTTGTCCCCACCCAGAACTGCTATGCTGTCCTGCAGGGGGCTGAGGAGGAACCACGCTCTCACCAGGAACAACCGGCTGGTGCACTGGTAATGATGATCACTACTGGTGCTGCCAGGAAAAAGTGCAGGCCTTAGTAGTAGGGGACTCTACTCTGAAAGGAACAGAGGCACCCATCTGTCGACCTGATCCACTCTCAAGGGAGGTGTGTTGCCTACCGGGGGCTCAGATCAGGGATGCTGCAAAGAAGCCTCCTGCTCTAGTCATCCCCACTGACTGTTACCCACTTCTAGTGATCCATGTGGTCGCTACTGATATAGAGAGCAGTAGCCCAAAGAACATAAAGGAGGACTACAGAGCTCTGGGAGAGGTGGTCAGGGGCACTGGAGCTCAGATTATCTTTTCCTCAATTCTCCAGGATACAGGGCAGGACCTTAAAAAGGCGAGGAGTATTGGCCAGGTTAATAAATGGTTAGAAGGGTGGTGCTATAGTCAGAGGTTTGGGTATCTTGAACATTGGACTCAATTTAGTAGGCCAGGTCTACTGGGGGCTGGTGGAGCTGGTCTGACAAAGAAAGGGAAGAGTGGATCTGGTAGGAGGCTTGCCAGACTGGTCAAGGATGTTTTAATCTAGATGTGTTGGGGGAGGGGGGCATCATTCTGTCCCAACACACCAAGTCACTTGCCAGCACCTACAGTAAGCATTCAGAGCAAGGTAGAGATATTTCAGCTACTCTAGCCAGTGAGCCGGCTTCAAGTGGAGCTCGGCACAGAAGCCTCTATACAAATTCCCTTAGCATGGGGAACAAACAAGAGGAACTGGAGATGTGTGCACATCTACAGGGATATGATACCATAGGCATCACAGAAACATGGTGGGATGACTCCTATAACTGGTGTGTTGGAATGGAAGGTTACAGGCTCTTTAGGAAAGACAGGCCTGGTCGGGGGGAGGGGGTGTTGCTATTTATGCTAGGGATAGGTTGGAGAGTGTGGAACTCTGTCTGGGGACAGGTGAGTAGTCGACAGAGACTTTGTGGGTCAGGGTTAAAGTGCGAACTGCGATGGGAAACATTATTGTGGGGATCTGCTACAGACTGCCTGACCAAGAGGACTCTGTGGATGAAATGCTCTATAGACAGATGGGAACAGCCTCACGCTCACAGGCCCTTGATCTCATGGGGGACTTCAACCACCCTGATATCTGTTGGAGGGATGGTACGGCCTGGCACAAGCAATCTAGGAAGTTCATTAATTCTGTGGAAAACAGCATCCTTCTGCAAGTAATAGAGGAGCTGACAAGGAGACGTGCCATGCTTGACCTCCTGCTCACCAACAGGGAAGGGCTGGTTGGAAATGTGATGCTCCAGGGCAGCCTTGATTGCAACGATCATGAAATGGTTGAATTCGAGATCTGCAGGACAGTGAGAAGAGCGTGCAGCAAGCTCACTGCCCTGGACTTCAAGAGACTAGACTTTGTCCTCTTTAGGAACCTGCTTAGTAAGGTTCCATGGGATATCGCCCTAGAGGGCAGGTGGGCCCAAGGCTCTTGATTGATATTCAGGGATCACCTGCTGCATGCTCAGGAGCAATACATACTTACTAGAAGGAAGTGTGGCAGGAGGTCCAGGAGACCTCCTTGGATGGATAAGGAGCTGCTGAGGAAAATTCAAAGGAAAAAAGAGGCTTATAAAAGATGGAAGCAAGGACAGGTGGCCTGGGAAGAATACAGGGATGTTGTCTGGGGAGCTAGGATCCAGGTTAGGAAGGCTAAGGTCCACTTAGAATTAAACTTGGCTGGGGATGTTAAGGATAACAGGAAGGGACTCTATAGATACATTGCAAATGAAAGACAGGCTAGGGGCAACGTGAGCCCTCCTTAGAAGCTGTCAGGAGAACTGTCTACCCTGGATTTGGAGAAGGCTGAGGTTCTTAATGACTTCTTTGCCTCAGCCTTTACCAGCAAATGCTCTGACCACACCACCCAAGTCTTGGAAGGCAGACACAGGGAAAGTGAGAATGAAAACCTTGGACCCACTGTAGGAGAGGATCTGGTTCGAGACCATCTTAAGAACCTGAACATGCACAAGTCCATGGGACCTGATGAGATCCATCTGTGAGTCCTGAAGGAGCTGTCAAGTGAAGTTGCTAAACCACTGTCCATCATATTTGAAAAATCATGGCAGTCAAATGAAGTTCCCGAAGACTGGGAAAAGGGAGATATAACCCCCATTTTCAAGAAGGGGAAAATGGATGACCTGGGGAGCTACGGAAACATCAGTCTCACCTCTGTGCCTGGCAAAATCTTGGAGCAGATTCTCCTGGAAGCAAGCTAAAGGCCCACCAAAAACAAGGTGCTTGGTGACAGCCAACATGGCTTCAGTAAGAGGAAATCCTGCCTGACCAATCTGGTGGCTTTCTCTGATGAAGCTATGGAAGTGATGGACAGGGGAAGAGCAGTTGATGTCATCTACCTGAACTTGTGCAGTGTTCTACACTGTCCTACATAACATCCTTGTCTCTTAATTGGATAGACATCAATTTGATTGGTGGACCAGTCGGTGGGTAAAGAACTGGCTGGATGGCCACATGCAAAGAGTTATGCTCAATGGCTCAATATCCAGCTAGAAACCAGTAATGAGCGGAGTCCCTCAAGGATCAATATTGGGACTTGTCTTGCTCAAAATCTTTGTCAGTGATGTGGACAGTGGGATTGAGTGCACCCTCAGCAAGTTTGCTGATGACACCAAGATCTATGGTTCGGTTGACATGCTGGAGGGAAGGAATGCCATCCAGAGGGACCTTGGCGCGCTTGTAAGGTGGGATGATGCCAACCTGATGAAGTTTAACCATACCAAATGCAAGCTCCTACACTTGGGTGAGTGGGAGCAATCCCAGGAACAGCTACAGGTTGGGCAAGAGAAGAGATTGAGAGCTGCCCTGTGGAGAAGGACTTGGGGGATATCAGTTGATGAGAAAATAAACATGACCTGGCAGTGTGCGCTTGCAGCCCAAAAAGTCAACCATATCCCGGTCTGCATCCAAAGGAGAGTGACCAGCAGTTCGAAGGAGGTGATCCTGCCCCTTTACTCTGCTCTCGTGAGACCTCACTCAGAGAATTGTGTGCAGTTCTGGTGTCATCAACATAAAAAGGACATGGAAATGTTGGAACAAGTCCAAAGGAGGGCCACGAGGGTGATCAGGGAACTGGAGCACCTCCCATATGACGATAGGCTGAGAAAGTTGGTGCTGTTGAGCCTGGAGAAGAAAAGGCTGCGTGGATACCTCATAGCAGCCTTCCAGTACCTGAAGGGGGTGTATAGGGATGCCGGGGAGGGTCTCTTCATTAGGGACTGTAGTTACAGGACAAGGGGTAATGTGTTCAAACTTAAACAACAGGGGAAGCTTAGATTGGATATGAGGAAGAAATTCTTTTCTGTAAGGGTGTTGAGGCACTGGAATGGGTTGCCTAGGGAAGTTGTGAACGCTCCATCGCTGGCGGTGTTCAAGGCCAGGTTGGACATAGCCTTGGTTGGCATGGTTTAGTGTGAGATGTCCCTGCTCATTTGAGGTGGGCTGGAACTAGATGAGCTTAAGGTCCTTTCCAACCCTAATTATTCTGTGATTCTATGATTCTAAGGGTAAATTTTGAACCTGCCTACTCACTGATATGTTATTAGCGGGTCTGATCAGGTTTCTTGCAGCAAAAATTATGATGTGAACCAAAGAGCAATCTAACTGGCAAGGATGATCTGCAAACTGCAGCACAATAATGCATCCAACATTTGTCCTCAAAGGCTGAGAGAACTAATGCAAACATGAAGAATGTAAGATGAGATAAACAGTGTTCCAGTACGTAAAGGGAGCCTACAGGAAATCTGGTGAAGACTTTTTACAAGGGCATGATCTTGGTCAAAGATACAGTAATCTGAAGCAAAGTCTACTCAGGGAGGCTCATGTTCTTTAGCTCCAGGACTGTGCTCTGGGACTCAACATGTTCCTCTGAGCAGACAACATCCTGCTTGATCTCCTCTGTCAAAGAGTTCAGGCTCTGTGTGCAGTCAATTGAAATTCCAGGCAACTCAGATATTTGAAATTTCTGCTTGGAGGAACCTAATGTGTTGACATTGACTGAATTGATAGACCAGTTAATTAAAGAGGTGGTCTGCATTTCCCAGAAAGAGCAAGGTGCTTGGTTTTTAGCTGCTGCAATGCCAAAAATAGTTGCCAGGAGCATATAGTCTGTGTCTTGCTCTTAAACTCTGTTGACTTTCAAAATCTGAAATGTTTATTCTGAATCACATTTTTGCACAGTGGTGCTGTGATCACCGACAGACATACATATATATTCACAGGCATTTTGGCATTCTAACTGTGAATAGAGAAGCCAGTCCGACTGTTTGCAGAGATCTGTAATTCTATTAGTGAACCTTTCTCTTTTTAACACAGAAGTTTTCCCACTGAAACATTCAAACATAAACAGCTAACACATAAATTATTCACTCCTACACAAAGCTACAAGGCTAAAGGTACCATTTTCAGGACATCTAAATGATGTAGAATGTGTCTACAGAGAAATGCTGTGAAAAATAAAGCAAGCTTTCACTGGCAAAGACTGTTTCAGCAAATAGCAGAGTTGCATTAATATTCTAGCTAGCAAGAATTGCTCTCTAGTATTGTATGAATGCTGCAGGTCCACCCAGCTTCCACACCTAATCTAGAACTACTGTGTGATTCCACACTTTATCATGTGGAAATCACAGCCTGAGTCAGCTTAAAGATCAATGCATTTCATCCCATCATGAGGTACAGACTTGGACATGTCTACTTAAGTCTTCTTCAGTAAATCCTTGGAACAAGAGGCATCTAGGCATGGTTTGACTTTGTCTGCTGACCCCGCAGACTAGCAAAGCTTCTGTGCCTGAATGACTACTGCTATGATCAAGCATAAATCTGGCTCAGCAACTCGGTTGCTGAAGGTTGCCCTAGTTATGGGAAGTCCTTTTTCTACTCCTTCTGCAAAACTCTTTTAGATACCTTAGACTTTGCCAGTATATGTGTGTAGATGGTTTACTGCCATGAAATTTGTATATTGGAATACTGAAAAACAGTTCTGTGTATTGGCTTAAACTCATATACTGGCAGCATTCAGTCAAGCTCAAAACATGATTTGCCATAATTTTTTTTTTATGAAACTGCAGTGTTCAAAATATTTTCCAGAAAAGTCTAGATTTTTGATCCTCATCAACCTAAGTATACTAGAAAGGTGACAATGTATGTCTGAGCATTATGCATATATATATGCATTAGCTAGGAATTCTAGAGATCTACATCCTACTACCAAGATAATGAGGATTATTTTTGTTATTCAAGAAGAACTTAGTGCCTTGTTTTCCTGTTATCTTACTGACTGAATAATAAACACAGTGTTAGCCCTTTTCTTTAATATTTAATTTACTAATAAGGTAACTATGAATTTATGCCTCATTAATTTCCACTGTAATAGCTATGACCTGACTTTCCAAAATTTTAAATTTACAAAGAGACGCCTGTGTGTCACAGTGAAGGTGGAGACAGCCAGCTTGTGTCTGAATAAACAGTCCTACTTACAGCGGCTATATACGCTGGGTCAAATGGCATGGTATGTAGCCTAGTCTTGCTGAAAAGCTGGCTCTATCTTTTTCTCCAAAACTTACATTTAACTGGTTCCAAAGTGTAAACTGAATAGTGTTTCGTTTTAATTGGTCATGAAACCTTCTATTAAAAAGGTAAGCTAATAAATTCTTGAGGAGTACAAGTCCTTATCACATTCTGAGGTTAAAACCACCACTTTGAAAAGTATGGATTTTTAACTTCTATCTTTTTAGAAATTCTGCTTTAGAAGATCCTGAAATAAACATTAAGCTTGGAAGTAAGGTGACTGCAGAGTGGGATATGAAAGATTCCACCAAATAGACTTGGCATAAAAAAAATTTTATACAGAAGGATTTTCAAAAATTTATGAAGAAAGTCCCTATATATCTGAATCAAGTGCCCCTAATAGTAATGCACTGCCTGTCTGTCATAAATCCCAGTGACTTTTCATTTTATTCTAGAAATTTTCTCCGTAATGTTAAAGTCAGTTCACTATGCCCCAATATAGGAGACATCACTACCATAAGCATGCAAAAGTGAAACTTGTTCCCCTGTTTTTTCCCTGTTTTGCTGTAAATTCTGATGTTTCTGTATTTGTGGGTTATTCTTTTCCTTACAACTAGAATGACAAACAAGAATTTGTCAAACCCATAAAGTAGAAATTCTAAAATATTTATTTAATTATACTTGACACCATAATTTTTACCAATGTCAAAAAAATCTTATTTCAGTAGTCATTTTTATCTTATGAAAGACATTGCTTTAATAACTCTGAAACACTATAATTAATATAGATACCTTACATATCCACAATATTATGTCAAACAATCTAAAGCATATGTTTAAACAGACTTTAATAAAGCCTTTTTGTTCATTGAAGCAATTTTATTTAAAACCGAAAAGAGTGAAACTGATATGTTTTGACAGTGTTGACATGAAAAAAGAAAAAAATAATCAATACACTTCTATGAACCTTTTTTATTTTAATGGGTTACATTTTCTAGGGAAAAAAATATTTGCAGCCACCTTTATTTTCAAATTTCTTTTCTCCAAGCCAGTTATTAGTCTTGCCAGTTATCACCTCCTTTCAATTTGTTTTCAGTTACTTGTGGTTCATGTGGCTCTGTTTGCAAATTGTTAGCCTATAAACCCTCTGGCATAACCTGTAAAACATATGCGTCATGACCTGGGCTTTCCATATTTTATTTGTTTGCAGGCACTGAAGCCTATCCTCAGAATGCAAAAGCCATGCTGGTCACCCACAGGAAGTCCAGGAACAAGGTAGTGTTTTACTGTCAATGGGCCTGAACTTCTAGAGACCTTGCAGGAAATTTCACTCCACAGCTGTATACTAACATAGTCACACCTTCACATTACTAGAACTTGTCTTGCTATGTGATAACCGCCGTGATGTGTGTATCTCATACTGGAGCCTGAGTCATGGGACCAGATGTAAATTATATAATCCTCTGATAGATTAGTGATTTAATTAAAACCACAACAACAACACTTTTGCATCATCTGAAAATGTGACACTGCAAATGTCCCTGATGCTATCGGGTGGTACAGCAGGAAATCTGTCTGAACCAGCATCACTGCGCGTCATCTCTTTATATTCTTGCAATGAAATGAAGTGGTATTTCTCAAACTTTAAAATACTGCATCCAGTTTATTGTCAGGTTTCAACTGGTTTAAAGATTATTATTCTTTTGCTCAGTACCCATTTTGAAATCTATTCCTTTTTATCCTCAAAACTGTAAAGGGCTTTCAAAATGACAGGTCTGGACCAAATTAATGCCTTTGATCAGACTTCTATTTCCTGTAGACTTTAGTTTGAGACTACTGAGTGATAGCAAATAAAATGAGAGTAAAAAATTACCTCTAAAAAATCTGTGGGTCAGTTTCTGGGCTTGGATAGACACTTTTTTCTGTATTTAGTGATTTCTTTCTTTGATCAGACAGCTCACCCACCTGTTCTTGTGGAATGGTTTTCCAGATTGTTAGATTTAATTGTTCACTTCAGGATAATTATGACAAAGAACAATTCTGAAAGCATGCATGTTCCCCTGCAGCCTGCAATACTGACTGTGCATTCTCATCTACAATTAGTGGCACTGACAGCAATGTGAAATTTAAATTTGGACAAAGACATTTTTCAGGTTTTTCTTGGGTACATGCAGAGGATTTTGCTTACTCAGCAGAAGGCCTAATGGAAAGCCAGATAGACAGGATAGGAGCTGTCAGATTGTTTTAAGGCACTGAGGATTGAAAAATGTATATGCCAAAAGCTATATTCTTAAAATTAAGTATTCATATTTTTAAAATTATATTTATATTCAATAGGAAGTATCACTGAACCCTACTCAGAATTTCCTCTGTGTTTTAAGCAGTCATTTAAAAAAAAAAAAAAAAAGTAAATGGAATATATCAAAGCCTCTGTAGAATTAGAGAAGGTTAAGATAACTCTTTACACTTATAAGTGCAGGGTGAGGAGATTTGCAACTTGGAAGGCAAAAAAGAGTTTCATTACTTACTCAAAGTTTCTATTTAACCAGTCAGTAGGGGCTACATCTTCTCTATTGATGTCAACATGATAAAAGATTTATATTACTAAACGCATGTATAAAGCATGGTCTCTAGTGAGATGGAAAAGTGATTTTTTCCTTGGCAAAATTTTAAATGTCATCACTTAATTTTAAGGCACGCATTTCCCAATAGATACTAATTCATACAATCTTATCAACAACAAAATATTTAACTATTTTGGTGTCATGTGGTGGTTAAATGCACAAATAAACATAACTCTTTCAAAGGAAATCCAGGTTATTGAAAAACCATGTGCAAGTCTCCTTTATACTATTATAACCTTAACTTAAAATGTAGATAATGCTGACTAATGTACACTCTTTAAATAGGAAAAGACATTTATTCACAAATGGCTTCTGTAGGGATAGAAGATGCTTTTAACTTTTAACATTCTATGCCATCTTCTGTTTTCAACCCTTGATTTGATTCTAGCATAACGCAATTGCTAAGATTAATCTAAATATATATTGAATAATGACAGGTGTACTTTTCTTTGTATCATTCTGTTCCTACAACAACCCATCAGAATAGATCATGTAGAGCAGGTACTAAAAATATTTCATAATGATTGCCAGGTATACTGGACCCTCTTTCTATCAATTTTTTCATACTGAATGCCTTACAATGTCAGTACAAGATGTTTTCTGCCTTTTGTACTACAACTGTAATGAAATTTGTGCCTTTGCCTTACTTTTATACAGTTTATATGTAGGTTCAAGCAGAAAGAAACACGTTTCATTTGCAGCTTGAGTAGCAACGTTGCTTTATGATACTAATTACTGTGACAAAGCTTTCCTTGTTTGTCATCCTTCTAAATGCATTTAGTTTTGTTGCTTGAATTAATGACTACATCACTTGTCATATTCCCTAGAAAAGATGAAATCTTGAAATCTTACTCTGCATTATGAGCAGCTATTTCTGTTTTCCAGGGTGTGATCACTACTAAATTAGAGCATATATCATTCAATTCTACTGAAACTGTAGTGCACACTCAGTGTAAACCAGAGCAAGGGATACCATATTTCTCGTTTTCTTGCTTAATAATCTTTCCCTTAAGAACAGACTACCAAATAATTTGTTTTAAGTAATTCTAAGTGCATATTCATATATGCATATTATAGATGTAAACTGATGATTATTAGTGTCTCCTCTTGATATTTGTAGCATTTACACAATTTTTAATAAAACAGAATTACTTCTTTCTCCCCAGAAGAACTTGCTTCCACCATATTACAGTATTGACAGTTCTCACTTAGTAAACAGGTAATAGGTTTTTTCTAACTGTCGAGTAGCCACTTTACTAACTAACCACGATTTTAAATTTGGCTCCAAGAACAAATAAAATATTTTCCGATGGTCTGTTGTGGTGTTTATTAATCTTCAAAATGCATTTTGAATTATAGTCACAAAACCTGTCAACTGCCCTAAATACCAACTATTTTTAAGTGCAGTGCATACATAGAGAAATGCAGTGTTCTTTTTGTTGAGATCACTGTCACCACTTGTCCTGGGCTCAGCAGTAGCAGTCATTTTTCTCCTTCTTAGTATCTGGTGCAGTGCTGGGTTTCTGACTTTCAGCCTGGGAAGAGTATTCATAACAGCAATGTTTTTAGTTACTGCTCAGTAGCGTTTACTCTGACTGAGGACTTTCTGAGTCTCATATTCTGCCAGGGAGGAGGGGAAGCCAGGAGGAAGCAGAGACAGGACACTTGACCCAAACTAGCCAAAGAGGTATTCCACACCACAAGACATCATGCCCAGGATGAAAAAACTGGGGGCAGGAACCCAGAAGAGGGGGATCAGTGCTGGGTCAGGCTTGGTATCAGGTGGTAAGCAGTTGTATTCTCTTCCCTTGTTATTATTATTATTGGTGGTAGCAGTATTTACTTGTGTTATAGCTTAGTTACTGGACTGTTCTTATCTCAACCCGTACGAGTTACATTCTTTCAGTTCTCCTCCCCATCCCTCCAGGAGCCAGGGGGAAGAAATAGGGGGGAGTGCGTGAATGAAGTGGGCGAGTTATAGCTAGGCTTAAACCATGACACCACTGATCGTCTAATTTAAATATAGTATAAAATACGTATACACAATAAAATTGATATCTAAAACCAGTTTACAATAAGGAGGTGGATGTGTTTCTGAAAGTAAAGGGAATTTAAAATATATCAGATTCATAGAATGTTTTGGTTTGAAAGAGACTTTGACAATCATTTGTTCCACTCCACCACCACAAGCAGGGGCACCTTTTGCAAGCCAGGTTGCTTAAAGCCCCATCCAGCCTGTACTTGAGTGCTTCAAGGAATCCACAGTTTATCTGAGCAACTGTTTCCAGTGTCTCACCACCCACAATAACCAATTTGTTTCTGATGTCTAATCTAAATCTAGCCTCTGGCAGTTAAAACCCATTGCCCCTAGATCTATCACTATTTATCCTATATATATGCCCTTAAAATGAGCACAAGACTGTTGTTTAAAATTCAGTAGACAATACAACTGTCAGCTTATACAGAAGATTGATTAAGTTAGCCACATACGTAACTTGAACATTACCAAATATTTTAATATGTTTCTAGATGCATTAAAATGTCAAATGCCTAGTGCCAATACCATATTTGATCCTGCTGGACACCATCATTTGCATTTTTACAACAGATAACCAAACCACATTAAGAAAATGGAATATTTTATAGATACTTTGGATGTATCAGATAATTCTTAAGTTTTGCTTGTACTGATGCAATCCTTTAAGTAAGTAAGTCACGTCTTTGTGATTTAATGGCAAATTAGTCTGGATATAACTGCAACTGAGAAAATAATGATTTTCTTAAATCTAATGTATTTATAACAGCACAATTTACAAGCTTTGTAGCTTCAGATTAGTTAGAGGAGAGTATAGAGTTTGACTCCCAAAAGGTAGACCTTCAATTTTCATGACACAAAGGGAACATTTGTATGTGGAGAACAATAACAGAGAAGCAAGAGGATGTCAAAGATAGTACTATGTGAGAAATTAATGTAGTTTTGTGAGATAGAAGCTGAATTTACACACAGAATCCTTAACCAGTTTTCTCCCTCAGGACAACTGAGGAATGTCTCTTCCCTAAGACAAGTGAGATAACTGGAAGTGGAAAACTAAAATGTTTTCATTTGAATTGAATGATGTGAAAACTACCTGTGAAAAATGCCTTTTTCATGCTTCATATAACATAGGGTTGCAAGGCCATTCCTCATTCCTTATCCGTGTTCTCTCCATCATTTACAGCCCACTTCATTGCTATTTGCTTATCAGGACAAGAGAAAGAAAATGTAGGTTTCTTTGCAAGTAACACAAAGAGCTGAAATACAATTCAAGTCTCCCACAAGCAACATCAGACAGATATTTTTAGCAAAGACTTTACAGAGTATGGTTGGAGGCCAGCTTCTTATTAAGGGATCATTTGCCTTTCAGTCCAAAATCAGGACTCTTTCTTAGCAGAAATCAAGGTGAGATAAAGCAGAATTTAGGGTTTTTAATTTATTTCAAGCACTTAATCTTGCTATTCAAGCAAATACCCCTGACACTTTAACATAGAATCATAGTATCATAGGATAGTTAGGGTTGGAAAGGACCTTAAGTTCATCTAGTTCCAACCCACCTCAAATGGGCAGAGACACCTCCCACTAAACCATGTCACCCAAGGCTATGTCCAACCCGGCCTTGAGCACCACCAGAGATGAAGTATTCATAGCTTCCCTGGGCAACCCATTCCAGTGCCTCACCACCCTTACAGTAAAGAATTTCTTCCTCATATCCAACCTAAGCTTCCCCTATTCAAATTTGAACCCGTTACTCCTTGTCCTCTTACTACAGTGCCTAATGAAGAGTCCCTCCCCAGCATCCCTGTACACCCCCTTCAGATACTGGAAGGCTGCTATGAGGTCTCCACGCAGCCTTCTCTTCTTCAGGCTCAACAGGCTCAACTTTCTCATCCTATTTTCGTCAACATCTAACATGAATATCTGTATACATCTTGTCTACTTCACAGGTCCATGAATAACATTTTTGTACATAATAATCTTCATCCAACTGGGTCCTACCTCTAATCTTTTTCCTTCCCTGAGACAGCAGTTCATCTAAACTGTTGAGAAGAAAAATAAAATACTTATTCAGACTTACAGGAGAAGTGACAATGCAGGCACAGTGATGACTAATTATTTTGAAGTAACAATGGTAACAACAGTTATAATGATGATATTGGACTTGTCTAGTGTCATGGTTTAAGCTGTAAATCAGCCACGCAGTTTGCTACATGGAGAATCGAAAGAATGCAACGCCCACAGGTTGAGATAAAGAAC
>JAOEHX010030277.1:0-12635 GCA_025448015.1 Bolborhynchus lineola
CTCAGAAAGTCCTTGGCCAGACCAAAATGTTCTAAGCAGTAACCAAAACATTGGTGTTATCAACACTGTTCCCAAGCCAAAAGTCAAAAAACACAGCTCCACACCAGCTACCAAGAAGGAGAAAAATGACTGCTACTGCCAAACCCAGGACACAAGGTGACTCACTCAGTGGATGAGGGAGAATTTGTGGATATTGTCTACCAAGAAATTAGTAAAGCCTTTGACACTGCTTTCCACTGCATTCTGTCAGAGAAAGTGGCTGCCCATTGCTTTGTTGTGGTTTAACCACAGCTGGCAACAATTACCACACAGCTGCATTCAGTTTTTGACCTTTCACTACAGGAAAGACATTGAGGTGTTGGAGCATGTCCACAGAAGGGCAGCAATAAAGCTGGTGAAAAGCCTAGAGAACAAGTCCCATGAAGAGCAGCTGGGGGAACTGGGGTTGTTTAGCTTGGAGAAAAGGAGGCTCAGAGGGGACCTTTTTGCTCTCTACATCTACCTGAAAGGAGGTTGTAATGAGGTGGGAGTTATTCTCTTCTCCCAGGTGACAAGCCATAGGATGGGATGAAATGTACTGGGGAGGCATAACTGGATATTTGGAAAAATTTCTTCACTGAAAGGTTTTTCAAACATTGGAATAAGCTATTCAGGGAGGTGGCTGAGTGGGACATGGTTTAATGGTGGACTTAGCACTGTTAGGTTTACATTTGGACTCGATATTAAAGGTCTTTTCCAACCAAAATGATTCTCTGATTCTATTATGGCCCTGTTTCCTACTGAGACAGTATATTCCTCCCCCTGCCCTCCTGCATTCATTCTTTTGGAATAGTACTCACTTATCATAATGCTGATTTATTGGCTTTCAAAGTTGCTGCTCTTGATCTTGCTCAAGTGCTGAACAACAGTGGTGATTTTAATGAATGCCTCTGGTCACGATGGCTGCATCTGCCTGAAAGTGGATTTGGGGGAGACAGATAACAACACAATAGCCAAGGGCTTATAGTAGAAATGAGCCCCTCCTCTAACCATAGTTCTGATCAAGGTCTGACTTAAGCCATGTTTGGTAGAAACTAACATCTGTAATCAGCATGCAAATATGACTACAAGTCAAGCATCTTACTCCATAAATACTGAACAGCCCAGGGCCTTTTGAGCTCTCCTGAATGGCAACTCCTTTACACACAGGTATCTCCTTGCATATGAACACCTCCTGTCCTGGGTTCAGCAGTAGCAGACATGCCCCAGAACATCATGCCCAGTATATAAACTGGGGGCAGTCACCCAGAAGGGCTAGATCATTGCTGGGTTGACCTGGGTATCAGTCGCCAGGTGGCGAGCAGTTGTATTCTCTTCCCTTTTTGTTTCCCTTGTAATTATTATTATTGATGGCAGCAGCAGTGGTTTGTGTTATACCTCAGTTACTGGACTGTTTTTATCTCAACCTGTGGGAGTTACATTCTTTCGATTCTCCTTCCCATCCCTCTGGGAGCAGGAGGAGGAAGAGGGAGAGAGTGAGTGAGTGAACTACGTAGCTGACTGAACTTAAACCACAACAGTTCTTTTTGGCACCCAACGTGGGGCACAAAGGGTTGAGATAACAACAGATCTGACTAGAGTGTGTCTAATCGTATTTGTGATAAGCATTCACTGTTTCGGATTAATAGTCACTCATCACAATGCTGATTTGTTGGCTCTCAAAGTTGTTGCTCTTGATCTCACATTTCCAGCATGTCGTACCTTATTTACAGCTGGTATCTGCAGCCTTAGTGCTTATCAGATGGGGGGCTTGGGCTAAGGTTCTTGTTTCACTGTACTTTATGGCAATGACTTGTAACACAGGCAGGCTCTGGCAGCGGGGCGGGATGAACGTGGTCATGGTCTTGTACCTGGCACTTAGGCTGCTCTTCACCATCCTGGCCCTCTACCTCATCTCCATCTTCATGAGCCTAGGGCAGCAGAGGGGGAGCGGCTCCGGGAGCCACCAGCTGCCAAACTGGCCCTGGGAGAGTGGCCCCAGGGACTAGGAGGCCAGAAGGGAGTGGCTGCCAGTGGAGGAGGTTGGGGCGGTCAAGGAGGGGAAGGAGGCGGCTGCTGAGCAGCAGGAGGAGGCAGCAAAGGAGCTGTCCCTTCAGCTGAGCCCAGACCCACGGCGGCCAAGAGCATTTCCCAGCAGCTGCCCACTGAGCTTGAGCCCCAGGAGGATGCGAGAGACCATGTAGCACTTCCCAGCAAGGCAGAAGAGGAAGACCTGGACTCAGAAAAAGAGCAGCTGGTGGTGAAAGAGCCGGCAAGCACAGCAGATATACCAGCCCCAGTGACAAATACAGCAGTGTCATTTGAGAGTTCTGAAGGTTCTGAATACCCTTGAGACCTGCCTGCTGATTATGATGAGGATGACCATTTTGGCACACATACAGAGTGTGTTTTACCCACAACAGTTTTGTCTGATCTCAAAAGTTAAACAGAGTTGTGTTTGGGTCTTGTCTAGGGTTAGACGATGATATAGGAGGACCAAGAGATTTTCCCCAAGGCTGGACAGTCATGAGTGGCAGGGTGTGTGGGACAGTATGGGTGAGCGACTAGTCCACTGGGCCTCTCCAGTGCTTTGGAAGCATCGGAGATGGAAGGCAGTTGTATGGAGTCCCCAGCAACAAACTCCAGAAACCACTGAAGGGAAGGGTGAATTATTCTGAGCATGGTGGGCCCATGACACTTCAGACCATCAGGGCAGAGATGCAACATAGAGATGGAATCATGATCAAGGGGTGGACTTAACAATGGACACTATTGCCCAGGTTATTCACGAGCATGAACACTGCACAGTCTCTCCTGTTCTAAAAGACTGTTAAAAGAAATGGAGCCTGACATCATGGATCAAATGGACTCAGCAGCTTTATAGGGATTGGTCCATGCTCTAAGGAATGATTTCTCTCTCTCTCCCTCTGTGGATGAATATATGTATACAAATGAGACAAGAGTGATGGTATATTGAAAATGTGGGATCTGAACATGACATGAATGGTACGGAATAAGGGGTGGATACTGTTCTGACTTCAGCAGTAGCAGTCATTTTTCTCGTCCTTAGTAGCTGGCACAGTGCTATGTTTTTGACTTTCAGCATGGGAGCAGTGCTGATAACACCGAGGTTTTCAGTTGCTGCTCAGTAATGTTTAGTCTGGCCAAGGACTTTCTGAGCCTCATGCTCTGCCAGGGAAGAGGGGAAGCCAGGAGGAAGCAGTGACAGGACACCTGACCCAAACTAACCAAAAAGGCATTTCATACCACAGCACGTCATGTCCAGTATATAAATTGGGGCAGTTACCTGGAAGGATTTGATCACTGCTGGACAGGGCTGGGCATCAGTTGGTGGTGGTGAGCACTTGTATTCTCTTCCCTTGTTTCCCTTGTCATTATTATTGTTGGTGGTAGCAGTAGTGGTTTGTGTTATACCTTAGTTACTGGGCTGTTCTTATCTCGACCCATGGGAGTGACATTCTTTCAATTCTCCTCCCCATCCCTCTGGGAGTGGGAGGAAGAAGGGGAGGGAGGGGGAGGAGTGAGCAAGCAAGCTATATGGCTGACAAGAATTAAATCATGACACCTCCCAAGGTTACTCCTTGAGGTTGAGAAGTTTCTTGTCCCAACAGATTTTTGATAAGTGATTGATAGTATGATGAACCTTGAAAGCTAAGTGATATAAAAAATTGATAGTGCATTTATAATCCTTTAGACATAAACCGTTGACCAAGTCTGGGACTAGGAGTGGATCCAGCTGCATCTAAACTCCTCTCAGAGAAGGAGTTCAGAAAGAAAGCGGGTCCTTTCTGAACCTCAGTACTCAACAGGAGGGTCTCCCTGACAGTTCTGTGACTGTCCTCTGTGCAGCAAATAATTAAGTGTACCTTTCCATCAAACCTTATTAAAGCATAGTGGTTTTTATCGAACTCAAGGCTGGTAAAAGTCTTCTGTCTTTTTTTGGGGTGGAAGGTGAAGATGATATAGAAGCCCCTGGGGCATTGCAAATGTTACTAGGTTTGCCATTTAAGTGACTGAATTTATACAAAAACAATTGCAGATAAGTTTTTAATGGTTTAATTTCTAACTAATTCCTTTTATTAGAATTATAGCCTTCATCTCTTAAGTATAATTTATTTGCTTATTCAGTTTATGTTTAAGATCACATTTTTTGGTATTTGTTTGAAATATTCTCTGATGCTTGCTGTTACTTTATAAATTGCAGAAAATTGCTTCATATTTTTCTATTTCAAAGTGATATATGGTAAACATATCCTTAAGTTTATACAGCTATTAAGCACGCACAAACACACACATAAAATATCACACTGATCTCTTTTATTCTGTATTCATCTTATTCTGTATTCATCATAGTTTCTGAGAAAAACATTATTATATTAGGCAGTGAGGTCATCCATTAAATTTGTGTTTCCTGTAGGCCATGTACTATTTTTACAGTATTAATTGTTGGATCTAACCTTGAAGTCACACCCTGTAGAGGCACTTCTATCTTAAGAACAGATGTAAGTATGAAGTCTGAACCCCTGGAAGCAAACCCAGAATGGACTGTCAGCTGTGACAATGAAATGAAATGTCATCAAATGCTCTAGTCCTACTGCAGATATACAGAGAACACTTAGATACAAAATATGATACTGAAATAAGATTAAATTTTTCATGTCCACTGTGCATTTGATAGTTGCTAGTGTATATTTAGATAAATAAAGCAAATTATAAGGTCAGCTATAAAATTTTGGGGTTTGTAAAGGTTAACTTGAGGTTAATTTTAAAATAGAACTGAGTGTGGTCCTTTCGGCTAATGAGGAAGGTTTTTCAGAGATGTGTAATGGGTTTTTTAAATTAAATATAGGTTGCTAAAAAGACCGCAAGCTTTTGGACATGGAAGCCCTTCTTCAGGTTTAAAATAGAAAAAGCAGCCTTCAGTCTGCATACTGTGTAAGAGAAATTGCTCTGGGCTTAACTTCATTATGTTAATCATTTAGACAAATTGCAGAAAAGACATCTTGCACCAGTGGAGCTGAGGGAGATGTGGGTGAGATTCCCAGCTCCTACAGGAAAAAGAAAGGCAGTTAATTATTACTTTTCGTGTAGTGTAATGAAGATGAGGATAAAGGCTAAGCAAAGCAGTATGCTATCAAGCTGGTATCTGTACTGAGTCTGCAATTTTTAGTACCAACAAGTACTATAATTTAGCTCACAGGCTTGTCTTTTGAGAATACTGTACACATCACCTTTGAATAAGGATTTGGAAGGCAGAAGGCAAGGTGTCTTAGCTGTTGCTACTGTTTGGTTTGCTTGATTTCCACATCAGATATTTCATGAAGGCACTGGGAACATGGAATTGACTGTGAAATAAGAACATATATGTGTGTTATCTGTGGATTTTGTTCTACTTCTGTTGTGGGCGAAGGAGTAGGAGATGGAAAAGGGTGTGAGAGAACTTCTCCTGAGCAAGCATGGAAAATTAAAATCTAGAAGGGTAAGATTTGCTTATATGACACTGTTCTACTCTGCTCTGTGGGTGTGGGGGAAAATGATGGAGGAAAATATGCAGTTCCCAGGAGAAACCACAAGCCCTCCAGAGCTTGAAAATGAAACAGCAATTAATTTTATTGTAAACTTCCCTAAGCTGTATCAGAAGGAACGAAAGTTTTGGCAAGTTTTTATTCTTACAAAGCTCCAAAGTAGAGGGAGAAAAGAAGAACAGAAAGAAAGAAACCACCCCATGGATCCAGTAATGTCTTCTCAGTCAGTGAGCTGAAACCCTTCTATCTATAGTCCTTTTAGTTAGCTAATACACTGAGGTCCAGGGTAGAGGAGAGCAGCTGAAGAGTGGTTTCCTTTCTAAAGCATCAGGTTCTTTTGGAATTATGCCATAGGCGTAGACCCCTTGTCATGCTTGCACATGCATTGTCAGCTATTCTGTAATGTTCCAGATGGTGGCAGGGGTACCTGGTAAGTCTCCAGATCCCATTTACTTTGTTCTGAGGCTCACAGGCATCACAGCTGCAGTGCCTGTGCCACTGTCCCCAGGCAGACTGTTGCTGGGGCAGTTGATCTTCATGGCTCCAGAGAAGACAACACAGGAAAAATCCACCTTTGTGGAGCATGAACACTGCAAGCCACGTCCTGCTGCTCACCATGGAGAGGTGCTCAGCCTCCCTCAGTTCATTCTGTCTTCTGAGATTTTTGAGACAAACACAAAAAGGGTCTCTTGACCATCGCAAAATCTGGATCAAATTTCCTTAGGTGATATTGGATCACACATGTCAGTCAGATTACCCCAGGAAGTTGTATTTTTGTGGTCTGCTCCTAGGATTTCAGGATATGGGTTAAATGAGTATAACAACCTGTGGTTGATTTTTTTACAGTTTGAACATAGTGTAAATTTTGAGCGAACTCCAGAGTTCGGAACAGCATTTAAGGTCTGTGGTAAACACAACTGAAGTTTAATGTTCTCAAAACATATATAATTAAGCTGCATCCCACTGTCATTTTGCCAGTCTCTCCTCTTCCATCACATCAAGCGTAAACTACTTCAGAAACTGGTATGATCTCTTACCCACCTAAAAAAATTCCACTTACTCCATTGCACTATGGCTCAGTGGAGGCTTACAAGTATATTTTTTGCCACCTCCAGCAAGCTACCAGAAGTCCTCAGCAGCTGTTCAATACACTTCATTGTTGTGATGACTATGCTACGGTTATCTATCATTCTAAAGATTAGTCTAGTATGGTTTTTATCTATGTACTTTCTTTCTTTCTGGCTATCACGCATCTTATGCTGAAGTTTTAAATAAATTTGGGAAATAGTTATTATTTTCCAATTTCATAAGTTTAGTCCCATTCATATATATTAAAATGCATTTTGATTCCCATGGTTAAGCACTGTGGGAAATAATCAGAATGATGCTACTACTGGAAGTTGCTAGCACATAAATCTTAGGAAAATTTCTTCTGATTTGCTTGAGTTTTTTGAGTTAACGTATCCTTGAGGAGTTAACAAGAAGGTTAGAAATATGTTATAAAATATGAGGAGCGATATTAAAACTATCACATCATCGCATCTCTACATTTCAGCTTTCTAAAGTCTGTGGCTATTTGTGTCTAAGGCGCAAGTGTGTCACAGTCATAAAAGGTAATCTACCATATATGGAACAGTTTGATAGACTTTCTAGTGGATACAAGATGAAGAGAAAGAGGAACATTGAATCTTGAAGAAAATTGTGGGTCTTGTCGTATATTCCATCCAAAAGATAGAATGTCAAAGCAAACTCACACACAAAGTAAATACTCAAGCGCTTGATGATACTCCATTTTGTGATTTTTTTAAAGTCCTAATGAGTAATTTCTAATGTTTGATGTGCATAAATATGAAAAAAGGCTGGACATGCCAGTCATCAATATGATGCTTGAAGACACTGAAAACAATCTCATTGAGGTGATCTCAGTCAAGTTGATCAATATTGATACTGGCTTAATATGCAACAGGATGAAAGTGATTTATGAAAATGAATTAGTGAATTTTGAGAGGCAGTAGGGTACAAATTTTAATTTCCTAAAATGACAAGTATCATCTGCTGCCCACTTGAATTTACTGTGGCATATAAGGACTAGTAAATCATAATAAGACAATGAATACTGCTTGATTATTTAACATTAATTGTGGAATGATCCTGAGATTGGAAATAATACCTTTATTAGTTTCCTCTGAATAAAGCCAAGAAAAAAACCTCTCTCCACTAGTGTCTCAGTCATAGCTGTTCATTGGTAGCACAAAAAGAGGCACAAAATGCTTCCAGCTTTTTTTAATCATAGAATCATAGAATAGTTAGGGTTGAAAAGGACCTTAAGATCACATAGTTCCAACAGCCCTGCCATGAGCAGGGACACCTCACACTAAACCATGCCACCTAAAGCTCTGTCCAACCTGGCTTTGAACACTGCCAGCGATGGAGCATTGACAACTTCCCTGGGCAGCCCATTCCAATGCCTCACCGCCCTTAGAGCAAAGAATTTCTTCCTCATATCCAATCTAAACTTCCACTGTTTAAGTCTGAACTCGTTACCCCTTGTCCTATCACTACAGTCCCTAATGAAGAGTCCCTCTCCAGCATCCCTATAAGCCTCCTTCAGATACTGGAGGGTTGCTATGAGTTCTCCATGCAGCCTTTTCTTCTCCAGGCTGAATAGCCCCAACTTTCTCATCCTGTCTTCATATGGGAGGTGCTCCAGTCCCCTGATCATCCTTGTGGCCTCCCTCTGGACTTGTTCTAACAGTTGCATGTCCTTTTTATGTTGAGGACACCGGAACTGCACACAATACTCCAAGTGAGGTCACATGAGAGCAGAGTAGAGGGGCAGGAACACCTCCTTTGACCTGCTGGTGACATTCCTTTTGAAGCAGCGCAGGATACAGTTGGCTTTCTGGGCTGCGAGCTCACACTGAAGCCTGTTCATGTCCATTTTCTCATCAACCAACACCCCCAAGTCCTTCTTCAGGGCTGCTCTGAATTTCTTCTCTGACCAACCTCTAGCTGTGTCTGAGATTGCTCCAGCTCAGGTGTAGGACCTTGCACTTGTCATGGTTAAACTTCATCAGGTTGGCATCAGTCCACCTCACAAGCACGTCAAGTTCCCTCTAGATGGCATTCCTTCCCTCCAGCATATCGACCGAACCACACAGCTTGGTGTCATCAGTGAATTATCTTGAGGGCACACTCAATCACATTGTCCATGTCACCAACAAAGATGTTAAACAAGACCGGTCCCAACACCAATCCCTGAGGGGCGCCACTTGTTACTGGTCTCCAGCTGGACATTGAGCCATTGACCACAACTCTGTGTGTGGCCATGCAGCCAGTTCTTTATCCACCAAGTGGTCCATCTACCAAATTGATATCTCTCCAATTTAGAGACAAGGATGCCACGTGAGACAGTATCGAATGCTTTGTACAAGTCCAGGTAGATGACATCAACTGCTCTCCCCCTGTCCATCAGTTCCATAGCTCCATCATATGAGGCCACCAGATTGGTCAGGCAGGATTTCCCCTTACTGAAGCCATACTGGCTGCCACCAACCACCTTGCTGTTTTTCTTGTGCCTCAGCATGCCTTCCAGGAGAATCTGCTCCAAGATTTTACCAGGCACAGAGGTGAGACTGGTCTGTAGTTCCCTGGGTCATCTATTTTCTCCTTCCTGCAAATGGACGTTATATTACTCTTTTTCCAGTCATCATGAACTTCAGCTGACTGTCATGGTTTTTCAAATATGATAGAAAGTGGCTTAGCAACTTCATTCACCAGCTCCTTCAGGACCTGCTGATGAATTTCTTCAAGTCCCATTGACTTGGGCATGTTTAGGTTCTTCTGATGGTCTTCAATCAGATCCTCTCCTACAATCAGCCTAAGATCTTATGAGATTGGAGTATGTTTCAATCTTTTCCTTACTTTTGTTGGGTCTTAGAATCATATAGCAGTTTGGACTGGAAGGGACTTTAAAGACCACGTAGTTCTAATCTCCATAGGCAGGGACACATTCCAGTATTTCCAACTTGACCTTCAGGTGTAGAAACTTTTGCTGAGATGTTACTACAAATTATTTCATTACGCATTTTGATGTATGTTTTAAATATACATTTTATGTAGCCTATTTTGTGGAAAACAAATTCTGAGCAATATATTTTACCCATTTACTCTTTCATTTGTCCTTTTTATGTCTATGCTACCACAAAAAATCCCGAGAAAGACCAGCTTGTGCACATGTGCACAATGGTAAATATGATGAATTAAATAAAATTCCTATTTTAATTCAGGTTTATTTATCTTCTGATGCAAAGATGTTCACTACTCCCATAGGAATTTCTTCTTTTCCACATTTTTTACTTTCTTCTTTATGGTTCTTTTCCTGTTTCTAGATCAGAAATTGGTCCTTGTCTTATGTTGCATTATGTATTAGAAATATTTTACCTACAGTAACAGATAAAACAGTCCAGAAACCGTTTCATAGTCCTTCACATCAGTAGAATCATGTGAATCATGTCTGAAAAGATGCACTCTATGACAGCGTCCAAGTTGTCTACCACAAATGACATCATCTAGACACAGGCACAGTGAGAATGAAGACCATGGGCCCACTGTAGGAGAGGATCGGTTTCGAGACCATTTTAGAACCTGAATGTATACTAGTCAACGGGACCTGATGAAATCCATCTTTGGGGCCTGAAGGAGCTGGAAAATGAAGTTGCTAAGCCACTGCCCATCTAGTTCCAACCCCCGTGCTATGGGCAGGGACACCTCCCACTAAACCATATCAGCCAAGGCTATGTCCAACCTGGCCTTGAACACCACCAAGGATGGAGCATTTACAACTTCCCTGGGCAACCCATCCAGAAAGTTTTTCTCAAGGACTAATTTTCTAACTGGCTACTAATTAGTTTCAAATATATTTAAGAACATTACAACTTTGACTCCTTTTTCCTAAATCTTCACACTTATTAAACTTTTTTTTTCCCCATGTTTGTATTTCTAATGTATTATGGATTCACAGTCAAACTCTTCTGCCAGAATTAGCTGAAGCTATTAAAAGCATCAACTTTTTTTCCAGTGAACGAATGCTTGTCAGAAATTAAGTTATCTTCCAGCTGTCTTCTTTCCTGCTGGAACACACTCTTTACTTAGTAAAGTGTTAGTTTTGTATCCTTTGGATTATCCCTAGTTTATCTAATAACTTGATTTTTTCTTTGGTTTTTTTTTTTTTTTTTTTAGTTTTTCTGAAAACAGCCTTAATTCACTGTCTGAGTTCCAGTTAATAAGAAGGACATAATATTCAAATACAACCTTAAATGCTAAAAGTAGAAGAGGGTTTATAAAAATAGTGAGATGACACTTGGATAAAGTGTGAAAGAAAAAAAAATACTATTTTATATATAAAAATACGAAAAGCAGGAAATAGGGGCAGAATGAGGGAAAAAAACTGCAAAACAACCCTGCAACAAAACAACACTTTATACACAGTAGTTGCTGGCTCAAGATAAAGGTATTTGTGGGAAACAAGAACAGGAGTCAGGGTGCCTTGAAGTTTAAAGTTACAATGAAATTTACTGTGAAAGAGAAGGTGCCACTTTTATTTCTCTCTGAGAAGTGGAGACAGATATTTTATTTTATTTTTTTTTGTTGTTGGTCAGACAGCAATATGTCTCCTACTGTCTATGTAGTGATATTCTGGAAACTAGACAGGTCTACACCACTTACATACAGGTGGCATACATGATTCTTTTACAAGTATTGTGGTATACCAATATGTCTTGTATATACTTCTGGCAGCTGTAACTGCCTATTTGCTCAGCTGGGCAGGTTTTTTTTTATAATCAGATTCCTTAATGCCTTCAAATGGCCTGTTTATAAAACAGTGACTTCATTGTCAAGGGGACATTGACAGTTTCCCCTTCATTCTGTGCCAAAAAGCAAACGCTGAACTATTGTCTTCTCACCATATATTTAATCTGCTTTAATCTTAGGATAAGTAAAAATAATATCTAGTTTTTGTTTTATCTATCCTTCCCTTCTTTGTTGGCTTGTTTGTTTGTTTTCTTAAGGTAGGAGTTTAATATCTTTTGGTTTTGTAAGGCCATAGTGAAGCACTTTGCTCCACTGGGAAGAAGATTGTCCCCTGGAGACTTGCACTCAGTTTTAGCCGGCAGAGATATGAGATACTGGACTGTAAACCTGTGACATTTTTATGAATAGAAATACTGGTTTAGGTCATTTAAAGACATTTCTGTTGCTCCCTCTGGGCACTATACAGTCAAACCGATTCAAAAATAGATCAAATTAAATTTTTAAAGACTGAAACATTTGCAATTTCATTGCTTATGCTAAAAAAAATCCAACGTCATGCTGCAAATACATGTGGAAAATAATTATCTCATCCCTATTAAATAAAAAGAGAAATTAAAAAATATTTTTTAAAAGGTAATTTAGTCAAAAATCTATCCCAAATGTCAAGAGAAATACAATTCTTAATTTTTTTTATATTAGAGTAAATATATGTAAGAGTTTTTTTCTTCCTTTATAGCACAGATATAAACCTCGGCCCAATCTGATTTTCAAAGTAGCATGTCCGTTTTAGAAGAGATGCAAAAAGATACACAAAAAGGAGCTATTATTTAAATATTAGTGTGATAGGTTGACACTAGATAGACACCAGGTGCTCACCAAAGCCTCTCTGATACACCTCCTCTTCAGGTGGACAGGGGAGAAAAAATACAATGAAAGGCACATGAGTTAACATAATGACAGGGAGATCACTCAATAATATTTGGGAAAATTATTTTAATTTATTACCAATCCAAATCAGAGTAGAATAATGAAAAAAATGAAACAAAATCCATAATTTGAAAGATGAATGGTAGCACTACCACAATTGTTTAAAGTAGATCCACTTCCTTCCAAATTTATGAGCCGGCAGTGTGCCCTCGCAGCCCAGAAAGCCAATCCTATCCTGGGCTGCATGAGGTTAAGGGAGGTGATCCTGCCCCTCTACTCTGCTCTTGTGAGACCTCACTTGGAATATTGTGTGCAGTTCTGGTGTCCTCA
>JAOEHX010030281.1:2022-31200 GCA_025448015.1 Bolborhynchus lineola
AGGTTGAGTTGCACCTGAGGTGGTGGCTGATTGTAAAGGGCCAACACCTGTTCCAGGCAATGTTTTACCCTCCCCTATAGCACACAGCGTTTTCTTTATCATACTCATAACATTAGAGGTTGTCACATTGGTCAGGAGCAGGGGACAAGAGGGCTTTAAAGCCCTTTGTGGTAAAATTAGTGTAATTTTTGAGACCAGAATAAAGAGGCAGTTTAGCTGATGGACATGATAGATAATACTGCTGTTGTTCAGAGCAGAGTACTTCTGCTATGCAGGGGTATGTCTGATATAGTTGCAGCTAACAAGGAACTACAATCTGGTGTGCATAAGTCCTGGCCCCTTTTACCTGAAATGAACAGCATGGAGGATTTGCTCTCAGAGGTAGGTCTTTGCAGTATAGCTATGAAAAATGTTTTTGTTGTATGTGTTGGAGTAATGCTGTGGAATTACTTTCACCTGAAAGCAGTCTGTGGGGAAAATAAAAGTTAGTTATGAAGGAGATTTTGTTTGGCAAAAATTGTTCATGTGTGGGGTTTTCTTGATGTTTGGGAACCTTGGCTAAATACTGGTAACAATATTATGTGTGGACTCACCAAAGTAATAGTGAGCTTGAGTTGTTCTAAATATGGTCATCCAAACTCAATTTTAACAGCACTTGGCGCATCCTCTCCTTTTCTGTGTTAATTACTGCCCTCAATATTCATTGGCCTATTGGCATACAAGGAGAGGAAGGTGAGGGTGCAGCATTCCTGGGAAGCCTCTGCAGTCATTTTCCTTTATTTGAAGAAGTGTGGGTATAAAACAGGGGGACTGTGTCATGCATCAATGAGCTTTATCATCTTACTTGGTACATGTATCAAAAGCTGTATTCATCCTACTTCCTCCTGTTGTACTTCTCACTTATCTATTATGGGTTTGTTTCATTCTCCCTATGACTTACCTTTAGAAATCAATTAAAGCTTGTTTTATTAGAAGAATCTTTGTACTTCAGAAGGCTGAGATGAATGACAAGAAAGGTAAGACCAGAAAGAAGAGTGGGTAGAGATGTAGAGATTTCTAAGAAAAATGTGTTTTGCATACTTGGTGCTTGAATTTCTAAAAGGCATCATGGAAACCAGCGTGAGGGAGCCTGCGAGGGGAGCTCTTGGTGTGTGAAGGTGGAATGACCAAATAGTGTGTCTATCTTTCTCCTATAAAACACTTGCATAGAATCTAACCTTCAGGTTTCCACTTGACATCTATTTAACTTCCTTCCTCAGGCCTTTGCTAACTAGTGGTAGAGTGAATGCATCTAAAAATCACTGTTTTGACCATCATTATAATGATCTTGATTTGTGAGTGTTTAGACAAAAAAAGTAATTTCTTCAAAAATGGAAGTGGAAGTGTCAATCCCAAATCTCTTGTCACAGCCTGACAAGAAAATGAATTGGCTTTCTGTGATACAAACTCTTAACTATAAATCAATCTGTTGCTGCTCTGAGATGCCTGTGTAATTGCCTATGAATGCAAACTTAAGTACCTCAAGTATTCACAGATGTAGAACATCAGAAATAAAGATTATAGTAAATCGGATCTCATGAATACGCATCTTTTTGTTGCCAGTAAATACTCCAAGTTATCTAAATTAAAATTCAAAATTATATATTGCAAAGGAAGCGTTCTTCTTTTTTAGGAGTTGGAAAACATTTGCAGTAGTCTTCCTGTCATTACTATGCACATAATAATCATGTGATGCAAATGGTACTTTTTTTATGCTGCTTGTTTTAAATAGCCTTTTATTTCTTAACTGTGCTATTAAAAATAGACTGAGAACTCTAAAAAGCTGTGGGCCATGGAGCTGGTTGGAAGGCACTTGACAGCAGCCAAAGCCACTGGCCTATTTTGTGTGGTTGCAGTAAGGATTCTGGGCTGAATCAACACTAAGGAAAACTAATTCATGTCAATTGAATATAATGTGCGTGCTTTGATTTAAAAACATTCCTAGGGCTTAGACACTTAGTAAGTGGAAGCCCAAAGGACCTTTACTGTTGTATTCAGTTAACATTGCTGTTGCAATCTAGCTTGCAGTTAGCCACCTGGGCTAACACTGCAGCTGTGACAAGTTTCTTGCTCTAAGGTATCAGACTTCGCTGAAGTGGCTGAAGCAAGTGCACACAATTGATCTCTGCAGTCTGCTGCTCGGTGTGGGTCAGAGACTCTTCAAGAGTGTGGCAGCAGATGTGAGGGCACCAGTGACTGCTGACGTGTGTTGTAGCTGTTCCCTTCAAGCTCTGCCAGATACAAGATAGAGGATTAAGACTGTGTAGCTGAAGGTGTCACATCTTCTCTGTTAAATGTCTATTCTACCTCTTTGGTGGATGTCCTGCCTGAGGCAGTTTTCTTGAGAATCGGTATTGTGGCTGAAGGCACATTGATCCAAGTTTATACAGCTGTGCCAAGCTGAGGAGTGGGGTAGTCCTGGGGCTGCTGCAGGGATGGGTGATCCTGCCATAGAAGCAGAGTACATAGTTTACTGGAGTGATATCTTCATCTCTCTTTATATGTGTATGTCTTTCAAAAATATGTGTAAATGCCTTTAATCTCTATGGCCAGAGAGCACCGGTGGGTCTTAACTACCTGGGACTTCCACCTGTACTCCCTGTCTAGAGGTCCAGGAACCAATTGAGCTCAAGGCTGTGGTCTAGGAAGGACTGTGGTCAGCTTTCTCCCCTGCTTGTCCAGACTTGTTGGCTGGACTTTCCAGGTGGACCTTGGATTTGCCTCATTGCCTCCCATGTATGTGGCAATCACAGGGCCATTGGCACAGGCTGTCACCAGACTGGCTCTGCTCGCTCTGCTGTGGGTGGTGCCTTTGTTGGTGAGGTACTGCCCTGCCTTTGCCAGGGTTATCCTCGGTTTCAGGTTAGTTTTTCCTGGTGGAGCAAAGCTGATTCGTGGCTCTTTCGCCTTTGTGATTCAGTCCTCAGTACTTTTCTCTGATTCTATAGAAAATCCTGAGTTCTTTCCACTTCACTTGGTCTAGAAATGCCTTGTGTACATGAAAAAATTCCCATACATGTCTTGCTGTAAATACCATTATTATAAATGAGCTTTAATCAAAAGCAGGTTTTATGGGAAAGACTTAGTACTTTTTTTTTTTTTTTTGTATAGTTTTCTCATCTTTCCACCCTACTTCTGTGAAGTTGTGTTTACAATTGCCCCTGCATGTTAACGTGGTTTTAAAAACTGCTTCTATAGGGATACTTGCTGAAATGAATAGGGCTTCCTTTCCTGTGGGCTGTTCTGGACAAAAGCCTGAGTTTGTGGTTAATAAAGGACAGATCCTATAGCTAAGTCCTTTGGAGATTATAAACCTGTTGTTAACAGCTAGGGGAATTACTGCTGTAGCATTATTTGGTGATGAGTTATAAATATACTGATTTGCTTGAGCAACATCAGGAAGCAGTGCAATATGGTTGTCTTAACTGGAGAAATGTGTGTATGTGGGCTGAGACCTTTGGAGTCTGAAATATGCTGTCCTTTCTTCTCTGTGAAAGGAGACCTACAGATCTAATATTACCTTGTTCTGGTGACAACTGCTGAAGTTAATGCTTGTTTTTTGCATTTCACTCTATAATGTTTTGTAGCTGTAGCATCAGAATTAAGATAAAGCTCCTTGAAGTTACTTTTGCTGAGATTTCAGTAAAAAAAAAAAAAGGTGACTAAGAGCTGCGAAGGTTTCTTCCCTGCCCCTTTTCTTGTGTTTCATATACAATTCATGTAGACCAACACATGCATGGAGAATCGGGGTTTTGATTGCAGTTGTCAGTAGTTATGTCATGCTTGTTCCCTCATAGTAATTGTTTAAGAGTTACTTCATTAACGTAACTGTAAAGTACACATGAGAAAGAGGGGGAAATGAAAGTAAAGAGGTGAAGCTTCCCAAGTAAATATGAGGCCCTACAAGATATTTGCTTTGTCTGGAGTTACTCCTTTATAGAAGCTCGTTACCTCAAATATGTTAGAGAAGTGTAGAGATCTTTGGGATGGATTTAAGTGAAAGTGCTTGTGAATATAGCTGTTTTTCTCAAAAGTGGAGCTCTGTCACACTCCGCAAACTGTCCCATGAATAGTCTGAGGATTCAGAGCATTGCTTCAATGTTTGATTGGAATACTTGTTCTCCCAGTGGTCCAGTTGAGTGGTATATGGGTGTTTGTTCAGGGTGTTTTGTTTATCACGTGGTTATGATAAAGAAATACTAAATAATGCATTGATCTGTGTTAAATAAAAGGTGGGGCTTGCACTTGGAGATGGGATTTGTAAGCAAATAAACTACCTTTTGCGCTTGCTTTATTTTCTGAATGAGTTGTTATTTATTACATATATGCTGTTTTCTGTTAAACTGCTGATAATTTATAGACACTTATAATAATACAGAACCTATCCGGATTATGTGGGGTTTGCAAGTTCAGTTCTATACTGTCAAAATTAATAATAAATATAGTTGTTTGGGAAGGTTTTAAGAACGAAAGTGCGATTCAGACTTCTGCCGCATGAGGGCAGTAGCGGCACATGTTTTGCGTAGTCCTCATTCATGTTTAATGTTAACACTCATTAAGGACTGTGAGCTTTGGTATATTTATATTAGGTGTTTCAGTGAATGTGTTGTGGAACTACTTTTATAAATCCAGAGCTGATAAATACCAGAAAAGACTGTGGAGGAAGAGATTTTTATAAAGAGCACTTTCAAGTTAACCTCCCACTAGAATGTTTTTCAAAGCTATTCGAAGAATGAGTTTCAAAGAAAAGCAAGAGAACTTGCTGAAGGGAAGAAGATGCTATCACTTGACAAGTGCAGTTGGCAAATCTGCATCTGAAATGTTCTAGGTTTTTCAGGAGATGGTCAAGTTTTACAGGAATTAAAATTCTTTTTCTGAAGGATTCATTTTCATACACAGTGTTTGATTTTACTGTTTAGTTCAAAACTCACCAGGATTATTGACCTGAATTCTTACTGTGTACTTAAAACATGCACTTGCAATTGTTACATCCTCATGTGGCTTCTTTGCAGCAGCAGATATGGAAGTATTAGATGAATAATTACCCCTCTCTTTGCCTTTAACATGAGACCTGTCATGTTTTCTTAACTGGCTTGAAGTATTGAGTCAGATTAGTAGATTTATGACAGAACAATGTACGTAACTGCAGGTGTCTTAGTGTTTGTTGTCTTCTAATGTGTAAATTCTCCACCAGTTGAGGACTTCTTGATATGGCAACTAGTGACAGATTTTTGGGGCAGTTAATGTAGGAGTGAAGATAAGGTTGTAACTGGTCAGGTATCTTGCTGAGGGGGCGGAAGGACTGGTCTAGTGGATTGATTAATGTAATTAATTCTGTAATCTGATATTACGGTTTTAAGAAACTGCTGCTCCAATGTCCAATCTGCTTTTGTTTTCTGTGTCTTCCCAGCTTTACATAAGCTACTTGTGCTTGCACTCCACTGAGCCTGGAAACGCTGCAGTGACAAGCCAATGGTCAAGCAGAAGGGTGAATTGAGAGGTTTCTGCAGAATACCATGTGGATCTATTAAATGAAGCATAAAAAGTAACTCCCCAGAAGCACAAGGGCTGCTGATTTGTCAGTGGTGTGGGGTGTTTGTTTTTACATGCCTGCTAACACCAGCGCCTATTATGAGAGTTTCCTTGAAGGCTTTGCTAAAGCAATGTGAAAGATGTATGTCTAATCCCTGAATGATGCAAATAGTAAAGAGGAGTTACTGGCTTTGGTGTGCCAAGGAACACAAACCACCATTCTGTTCTTAGTGCTGTTAGGCAGAGCTTTTAGGCTGAAGAAAAATTATGTGCTTTGTTTGCACACAATTTCAACTGTAATTGAAGGAAATTTATCTAGCTAAATTTCCCTTTGGGTTTATCTGCCAATATGCCACTGGAATCTTAACTCTATTCTATGGTCTATAGAATACCTCCTGTTTTCTATGTATGGTAAGCAATGGAATGAATGGATCTTGGATATAGGAATCCAAACTATGTCTGCATAAAACCAAACTGGCAAATATGACATCAAGTTTTCAAATGTATGTAGGCAGCAAACTTTTGATGGAATATGGAAAACACGGGGGGGGGGGGGGATTTCTATGCTACGTGTTGTGCTGTGATGTGTGGCTGCTGCCTTCACCAAATGTAAAAGGAGAAAGTGACACTTTTAGATTGAACTTTGCAGTCTTGTGGGGGAATTTATCGCTTGTACAAATAAACCTTGCATTCTGAAGCTGCCATTTTGGCACGTGTATGACTTTAGACACTCTGTAGACCTTTATAAGGACTGTGTAGGTTTTATCATCCTTGCTGGTCACTTCACGTGCCTGAAGTCGTGTGTGGGGCACGGACTGCCACATGTGCCCTGGGGCTGGGGGGGGCGAGCTCTTTCCTTTGGGGCTGGTACGTATGTGCGTGGATAGGACAGAATGGTCAGTGACAGGAGTATGGGAGCCTTTTCCTGGGAAGCAGGTGGGGGAAGCGCCTGTTCCCTGGAGCTTTGCGGCCGCCTGCAGGGTCTTCGCAGGGAGCTGTAAGTCGCAGTCCCGGGTCTGACAGAACCGGAAATTTCTTGGTTAAATATTTGCCGACTCCTGATGGGATGTTTGTTACATTGTAACGTAGTGTGGTTTTCAGTTAAAACTGTGAAATACAATTCATCCCCTCTTCACGTGGAAACCCCTTCCCCAGTAGGCATTTACACCAAACTAGCAGCTGATCTGAATCGAACACAAGTATAGGTCCAAAGAACTGCAGCACGCACAGGGAAACTAGAAAAGCCAAACTTGTGCTGTGCTTCATCTGCCTTTCTTTGAGTTCGGGTGAGGAGAAGCAGTTGGTCAGTTTACTGAAGGTTTGGCTAGATCTTGCTTGTGCATTTCCAAGATTAAAGTGGTGCGTTGGTTGCAAACCTTCTATTTAACGTTTATCATGAGGTTTGTGAATGGGTTGAAAGGCTAGTCAGCTTTGTGCAGTGTTCCTTGTGCTGTTGGGGGTTTGTGGGAGGGAACTCTGCACTCTGGAGCTTTGACAGGTTATCTGTGTGCTGTGAGCTCAGAAACAAGGGGCAGTACTGTCGTTTTGGTTGCTCTTCATTAGCTTCGAGAAGCACAATTTGCAAATTAAAAGATTGTTCATCAAATGCCTCTTCTTCATAAAGTAAGTTTTCCATAAGGTTAAGTTTCCATGATGTTTTCTATTGCAACAGAATTACTGTTGTTTCTATCAATTTCTTCTGTGTCACTTCTCCCTTTTCAATTTGTTCCTTGCTTCCTGTAAATGAGCTTATACATTATGCATCTAGAAGCTGTTTTCCTGGTGTTCGTATTCAGAATAACCTAAGACATGTCAATCGATGCTGCTCATGAAAACTCATATTTTTCTCCCAGGCATCTTGGAAGGTTAAAACCCTGTAGCTGGCTCAGAGGTGATTGCAGTCATTGTAATGGATTGCACAGAAAATCAATAGGAAAAACCTATTGTTTGAAAATGTTATTTCAAGCTAATGTCAGATTAAAAAATATGTATCAATAAAACATCTTGTATTAGCTGGTGACATGAGAATGTATGGTTTATTCAGTTACTCTGTATGCAGTTTCATTTGTCTTGCGGAGTAATGAGCATCTTCAAGCTCCTGCATCTCTGGCCTCTGCTTTCCTCACATCTGATTTAATTGTAACATGGAACTTTTTTCAGGTTGACATAAGGAGAGCTGTAGAGGCTGTCTTCATAATCATTGCCATGACATAAAGCCCTGCACCATGATGGAAGGTGTATTTGCTTTTCTTCCTTTCTGTGCTTACGCCATTAAGTGTCCCAGTTCCTATTGACAGAAAAAAGCAATCGCTTAGAGACGAGCTACCAGTAAATGTTTTCTTTATCCAAGTAGATCAAATGTGTTTCCAGCCTGTGTTGTAGAAGAAATAATTAATTTTGCTGGGAAGTAGTTTAAAACTTTGAACAGGAAGAAAGGCAAAATGAGCAGCTGTTTCAATAGACTGGTAGCAACTACTGTTTCAGAATTTATCGAAGAAAGGAATAAAGTGAAAAACTGGCTCATTGATACAATCTGAGGGTTTTTAACAAGTGTGATCCTCGTACAGCCAAACCTGTAATTTCTTGGGTCCTGTGGTGCTTTCTGCTTTGCTGTTTGTGGCAGGACTGGGTAGCTAAGGTGGTATACTGTCTGTTACCTTTGCCTCTCCTGGTCCAAGCCTTCTTTTCTACTTCTTGCCTGTGTCTGTGATTTCCAGGGCTTGCTATGCTGATGTTAAATCTGAGTAGACCCATATGCCCCAATCAAGAACCACTTTGCATGGTAGTGCAGGCCCACCCTGCTACTGGGAATGTGACACAGATTTCTGCTTTGTCCAAGATTTTCAGCTTTGCCTTTTCATTTCCTTTCACCCAGAGCTTTACTCAAAATCAGTATGGCTGCTTGCCTGCTAAGCAGCAACAGCATGTCAGTGTGCTAATGGCACACAGCTAGCAACCCGGTAAATTGGCCATAGATAATGGAGAGTTTACTGAAGTGAAACCATTTTGGACACTTGCACTGAATTCTTCCCTGTGCATGGAAAGTTATGAGCATCCCAGGATCCAGCCAGGATCTCATACTTATGTCTGCAGTCCAATGCTTCTAATAGCACCTGAGGGCATCACTGTACTAAACATTGACTAGATATAATGCAAGAATTCCCATATTTAATAGCTGGTAACTAGTAATAACTTAATTGTGGGTGATGTAAAATAGCAGATTTGTTTGTGAATCCTTAAATCCTCGTTCAGTATGTTTCATCAGAAACATGCTTTGCTTTTTTTTTTTTTTTAATTTTTTTTTTATTTAAACTAATGTTTCTGCTTAGCAGCTCCTTGTATGTGTATCCCAGCTTATGGATTTTCATTATGAATGGTGTCAATCTCACTTGGTACATCTGAGAAAACCCTGAAAGCCAATAGATTTAATGAAGTGCTCCAGAGAGTTTCTGTACTGTAATTCATTGCAGTACTTAATTTGTAATTTAAAAGGACTTTCTTGATGGGTAGGACTGAAGGATTTAGGTAGGAAGATGTAGATGGGGGTCTTGATGTTGTGTCTTTTCCCCCTTTCCCCTCTGCCCCCTTCCTTTTTTTCTCTTTTAAAATCCAGCTCTTTGAACAGAGACCTGCTGATGTGTTGAGGTATCTGAAGTGGTTTCCTCAGGTCATGGAGATTGCATATTTATGGCACATAGGTATTTGCAATATTTTCCCTAATAGGTCCAGAGAACTGAGCCTCCTGCTTGTCCTCCACCCTTTAGAAATTGTGTTTGAAGGCTTTGTGATGCATTAATGCTTGAAAGACTAAAGACAATCTTTGTACAATGCCTACCATGTTCTAGAAGGTTTCCTATGTCCTTTTATGTAAACTCTCATGTAATAAAAAATATTTTAAGGAAAAACTGACACAGCGGTCATTGTATTGTGGATATGTGCAAACCAAATGATGCAGCAACACAGTTAAAGGTCCCAAGTGCGCTTTGTGTTTCAGTGAAATGTAGCCATTCTTGGCTTTTAAGGTCAGTATGTGGAAATTCCTATCTCCCCATCCATAATGAACTTCAGTTTATAAAAAAGGTCTTCATTGGAAGTGTAACTGATTTTTGAAGCCTCTGATAGCAATCAGTAGATGTGGGCTGTCCTGCAAGCCTGCAGTCTGTGCTTGGTTCTCTTGAGTCTTTTGTTAAGGGTTTCTCAGTCACTGTGCTTCTTGGGGCTGTCCTCCACATTGAAATACTTTTAGGCTCCTGTGACTTCTGTAAGGCAATTATGTGATCAGTATGGAATTACTCTTCCAGATGTGTGGTGCTAAGTACTTGCAACAGCTGAAGTTAACATGCATCCAGCTTGCTTGAAACTTGTGCCCTGAGGCCCAATCAACCTTTTGCCTTAATTGGTGGAAAGGCTGGTAGCAGTGGGAGCTGCTGGATTGAGGACAAAAGCCTTTTGAGGCAAAAGTCAGAGTAGGAGCATCATCAAATGCTGGGTTCCTGCCCAGCTCTAGTGCTGGCTATTGTCCAGAGTTAGTCTATGCTTGCCTCGCCTGTCCTCTATGCTTCTGTTACTTTGCTTTTTTTCTTCAGTCATGTTGGCACTTTCAAAAGTAGCATTTGAGAGCTCCCTCTGGCACAAGCTCTGTAAAGTGCATGTGTGGCAATGCTTTGTCTTTTCATTTTTCTGTGAAAGATGATTAAAATGGTGTGCTGTTTGGTTTACAAAGTGGACTTTCTAGTGCTTTCCCTGAGACACAAAAGCAGACAAGCCCTTGCTGTGAAGTGAATGAATTCATAATCCTATGGAGACTGCTTTGCATTTGTTCACCTCTGCAGCTATTCCAGGTCTGTCACGGATGTCCTGTTCAGCACACTGTGTCTGAGCCAGGCTTTCTGGTTAGTGTTCAAAAGAAGTAATTACAAGAGATGAACCTGAGAGACTTCTCAGTTCTCTCGGGCAGACCTCTGGGTAGATGAATAACTCTGCCTCTTCTGAATGCAAAGCGGCAGGGTGAGGTTTTTTTGTTCAAGCAGTAAGCACTTCAGTCTAACTTTGGGATTCTTTTAAGTAGAAAACGCCTCTTGTTTCGTACCCTGAGCAGCGGAGTTGCAATGGGACCTCACTCACTTGTAGGCACAAGGGTTTTCTGGGGTTTGTTCTTTTGTTTTTGTGAATCAGTGTTTTACTGTGATATCTGACCTGGATACTTCAAGAACGCCAAACCATAACAGATGTATAGCTTTGAACCACAGATGTAGGAGTATTTGACCAGTCTGAACCATTTTGTTTCCTTCTTACTTAGTGATGCTTAAACTTTTAAATCTGTCTTTCTTTACATTTTTGTCAGCTATCAAAAATTAGTCTTGCTTTTTCTATATAGACAGTTACTGCCTTGCTCCTATTTCTTGCTCATCAATGTGAAAATGTGTTATGCTTGAGTATGTGTGCTGAATTACTAGGCAGTTGTCTGAAGGCATGTAGTGAGTATAGAGCTGCTTGAGTGAAATAGGGCTATTCTTATTGAAACTGTATGAGTGGCAACAGAAAAAAAATCTGCTTTTGTGAGACTGAGTGCATAACTGGTGAAGGAAAGCTGGTTAAGAAGTTGTTGAAGTAACCCTTCTTAGGATAGGCCAATTTCAACAAGAGCTTGATTTGAAAAGGTCAAGATGCTGCTCCTGGTTAGAACTCAAAGGAGAGTCCCCTGCCATCAGCAGTTCATATATTCTTCTGTGCTTATAGTTATGGGGAATTTGTGTTGAACCGTAGGCTGTTTGGATACCTCTAAATAAGAGGCTTGAATGTTTGGGTATCCCTGGTAATAGACCAGACGAATGTACAAATACTGGGTCCTTCTGGATCTTCAGAGCCAAATTCCATTTTTGTTTTTCAAGTGTCTCAAGTTTAATGATATGAAGTCTATATTGGCCAAATTACAGATGTAAAATGCTCTACCCATTGACCACTGTTCTATGTGTAAATACCATGAAATGTTAAGTAGTACTGCCTCCTGACTCTTCATTGCCTGATAATGGATCCTTCCTGGAGTACCAAAGGAAGATTGGGAGGTATGTTGTCACTGCTCTAGTCTTCTCTGCCCCTGATAAGCTTCTTGATTACAAGAGGCAAACCTAAGAACTAGTACTGCTTTAAAGCATTAAATCCCATTCATCTCTTTCATAAATGTATTCTCCAACTACAAGAGGCATCACCCAACAGAAAAAGTATTCCTTGTGGGTGCTTCATTATTGGTTTTTGCTTCTGAATCTTGTGGAATTCATGACCATAGAAATAGTGTATTTGCAAAATAAATGTTTGTTCAGGAGCTTAGCTAATGCTTGTTAAAGGACTGTGTAGTCCTCCTAAAGGTATTCCAAGTGCCTGAGCTACTCGTTCTGCTTTGTTCATTATTTTGCGCAGTCTGCAAGCATTGAAACTCCGAGGGCAGGTGATGAGGCTGTGGTACAATTCCTTGCATTTTATGAGTAAAGCTGTTAGAAGAAGTTGCCATACAAATGACAAAGTCACTGAGATGAAAATAAGTATAACAAAGAATAATGGAAGGTGGAGTGTGGGTTGGGGAAGCATGGATATAGTATTCATAGTACTTGGTGGTACTGCAGCTCCACTGAGATAGGATAAGTGTTGATGTGGGCTAGACAGTCAATTATACTGATTTAAATGGTGTTCATGATATAACCATGGGTTGATCAAATTCTGCTTTGAATATACAGTGAACTACAAAAATGCAGGTAACTACTGAAATGGCCATCATAAGTCACTGAACTGAGAAACTCTACTTGTCTGTTGCAGTTCTTGACTGTGTAATAGGCTTTAATGTTCAGACACATTACCCTGCAGTATCTTGAACTTTCCCCAGATTCATGTAATCAATGACCTCCTAATCTACAGAAAAAGGAGGTTTTAATGTACTGGCTTCTTCTCACTAGTACTGGAGTCATTAACAGATTAGATGTGTATTTCAGATACTATAGAGTAAGACAAATTATTTGAAGCCTTCCAGCAGCTTCTGCTTAAAAATCAGAGTATGATGCCAAGTGGCATCTTATGTCATTTGCTGCCAAATATCATTTTGCCTTATAGAATCTGAATCTACTCAAGTGGTGTGAAGGCAAAATTAAAAATCAGCCTACCACTGTTACTTAGAACCTTTCAAGTATGCTTGGAAAACTGAGATCAATAGAAACCTTTACTGAAATATCAAATTAAAAATAGGGATTAGCTCATTCAAAAGCGAAAGTATATGCATTAGGGATTCCTGTTCCATAGTGGACTTAAAGTTCAATTCAGATGGGTTTTGGGTGAAGATTTTGAGCTTTGGTTTTTGAAAAAAACAAAGGATATGATTTTGGGTCCGAGTTGTCCATATTGATAAATACAGTAATATGGTCTGGAGAGCTGGGTACAGTTGCAACCTGTTTTCCTTCTTTACAGCTAAATCCAACTGAGCATATCAAACAAACTCTTTTAGAAATAATATGTAAATACTTCAAACCCTCCCCAAATTAACTTGTATTTAATAATATAAAGCATTCTATTGGTGCATACATAAAACTGATTCTTCAATGAGTGGTCTCATATTCTGATAAAATCCTTTGTGTGGCAACAAAAATATTTCTCTAAGGTACAGAAATCTCTAAACACCAGTAAAGGTAATTGCAGGGAAGGGACCTATGTGCCCAGAGTTGCCAAAGTGCTCCTGAATGTGTGGGAACTTTAAGCTAAGACAAGTTATGGATGCTGCTGCATCTGCTAGAACAGCTTTTGTTTTATGCAGTTGTGCTTGTATGGGAGTTGGGATCACTGGTGTGTGCTGCCTACAGAGCCCTCCCAGCTCTGTCTGCTCAGACACCTAAAGGAGCTGTGGGATGGGAGGGCCCAGCTGTGGCTACCTTGGTGTATCTCCAGCTGAGCAGCAAAGTGAAAACTGGGAGGTGAGTAGCACTACCAGCAGTAGCCACTGCTGTGCATGAGAGGCCGGTGTCTTATTTGGATCAATAAATTGGTCAGTGGAGCAGTGTGTGTCAAAGCAGCTGGAGGGTTTACCTTTGGTGAGGGACAGGGGCAGGATGCCACACTAACTTCATGTTAACTGAAAGCTTTCTTCTGCTCTGCAGGAAGTACAGCACTTTGGTGCTTGTGCTGGTAGATCAGTGGAGTGTCTCTGGTACTGCCATACGGAGTTACCAGCCTTCAGTGTTGAAAATAGAGGAACTCTTACAGTTGCCAAAAATGGTGTTCCATTCATGTTAAAAGAATGTGGCATTTTCCAGAAGGACAGAGTTCCTTGCAGGAGGAGACTATGTCTTTTTAAAATGCTATGAACCTGATGTAGAGCTGTTGAGCTCTTTAAAGGCATAGGAATTTTAAAAATAATCTACTTCATTGACTTGTTCTACTTGCTAGAAAATGAAAAAAAAAAAAATAAAAAGCTTATAATTTGTTCCCAGAAATTACATAAACTTATGCTTGTAGTTGCTTTAAGTGAAGAAGAGCACATTAGCATGTCCTTCTGTGTTGTGAAAGAGTGCATGGGAAAATGTATTCAGAAGAGTTTGCACAGAGGGATGACTTTCTGGAAGGTAAAACACCCTCTGGGAAGTTCACCTTCCTGTGATGTCTTCTGATTTTGTTGAATTCCAGTGTCACCATAAAGGTTTCACAGTCCTTGAAAAGATCTCATTTCTTAGTTTTTTTCACAATTAAAAGAAAGATAATCCCAAGTAAGATGTGGGCGCTGGGGAGATCTCGCACCTTATCTTGAATGTGACAGTAGTGCTATGAGTATGTTTGGATATAATTTCCTATAATTTTATCTCCCCTCTTCCTGCTGCCTTCTAGCCTGAACAGTCTACAGATAGCACAAAGTATGGCTAAAGCGCAGATCAAAGGGGAATAGCCATTTAAAAAAAAAGCTGCTGTTATAATCGAGTATTTGGTTTCTTTGAACACTTCCTAACACTGCACAGTTCAAAAGCTTCTGTCAGCTTTTCTTAAAACTGAAGGTTGAAATGCTTATTCTGCATGTGCCCTTGATTTCTTCTTCCAGTGTTTCTATTTTGCTCTTGCTTCTCCTGTGCAGATCTGTATGGTTTATGAAATGACTTCATCTTTGTCCATCTGTGAACCAGTGTTAGGAGCAACCTTGGGGGTTGGAATTGTAGATATTATGTACAAGTAGCACAGAAAATAACTGTTAATGTTGGTTAACTGAACTGCATTATTCAAAAACTTTGTTAGTTTGCCAGTCAATACAATATTGTGATGTAGGTGAAAGGAACTGCTTCAGCATTTGGGGTAAATATCACAATTTTTCAATACTTACAGTCATAGGAAACATAGAATTTATTTGGCTTTCCATGATAGGTAAATGTGAAGTGGATTTATTGCATGTAGGAATGCTTTTGCAGTGGGGTTGTTAACCGGCTTCTCATTTGTTTTCAAATTTATATGCCTGTTTCTTCAGTAATAGTGCATTTTCCTTTTCATTTGTATGGCTACTTCATTTATACTCTCTGCATCTATTCCCAAAAGAGTCCTTTTAGATGATGAGTAGAGCATCAGGAGTATACACATTAAATGTCATTGGAAAATGGGCATGTGGGATTTTTTTTTTTTTTTTTTTTTGAGAATAGTGGTAATTAAATTTCGGGCAAAGTTTCATTTCCTGCCTGTGTCACGTGTCTGTGTTAAGTGTTTTCGTGTTCCATCGTATCTTTTTTATTATCTTGCTATTTAGAGTAGGTGTGGGGTTTTTGTTTGTTTTTTTAAAAACATTTTACCTTAATAAGAATAACCTATCAAGCAAGAAAGCAATGGACTTCACATTATCGCTTTATCTATACATGAGTTTGTAATTTTGCTGCCACTACTGCATTCCACGGTTCTCTGATGATGGAAAGGGGGTTGTTTTTAATGGTTGATTTTTGTCTGGCAAAGGCAGAGAGGGCACCAGTAACCTGTCACAAAAATGATTGGATTGGAACCAACTGAATAGATAAGCCACAGGTTAAAAAGCTTCTGGGAGTAGCCTGCTGTACACTAGAACCTCTGATCAGCATTAACATTCTCTGCTTGTAGCAGGGACTCTTTAAAGTGCCATTTACATTGATGATGGTATAATTGACACAGCTCCCCAAGGAGCTGTAGGAATTGCAGGAAGCTCAAATCTCAGGAACAGTCATCTGTTCTTGGGACTTTTAGGTAGTCTGAGGTCTTGTTGGTAGCAGGACTTGCCTTGTTGTACGTTATCATGGCAATAATAAAGGGCTATCAGTATTATGGCTCTTCTCAAGTTCCCAGCAGTATTTCTGTTAAATCTAATTGAACATTAACTTGCTGATTAGCATTAATGCTTCATTCTATTGAGTAACTGGCTGCATAGTTGTGGTTTGAATGGCTTTTCTGGAAGACGTGCTGTAATAAAGTTTTACAATTCAATTAATAACTTATAGAAGGTTTCATTACTTCAGCAGTAAAAGTAGTAGGATATGTGATAAGTAGTCTGTATTTGCTTTCTAGCGCTCTGAAGGCTAGGTGGTAAAGCAAGTGTACAAATCAATGCCTCATAACATGGAAATAAGAAACCTAAGAGGTTTGGGAAGGAAATCATAGAAATAAGACCCTTGGGACCTATGCATGCTCAGAAGCTGTGAGAAGATTCTACATATTAGAATGTGGTTAGAAGGTACATTATTGAAACGCTGTTGGTAAGTTTAGTAGAAGATAACTGATTTGCCTGTAGCAGTTAATATCTGAGACTATATCATAAGCGCTTCTTTTTTTGGGCTTGTGTATATCATGTGTGAAAGATAGCTGAGGGAGCAGAAGTTGGTTGCTTCCCTGGGCATTGAATACATGATTTGTTATAACCATTCAATGTATTTAGTGAAAAGGTTAATTGTGATGAAAACAGCACCAGAAATTATAGGAAAGGTGCTGACTTAATAAAGCTGTAGAGTGTACGTGTGAGTACTTGACTTTGGAAATAAAAGCTTTCATTTGACTTCAGTCTTAGATCAAGATTTCATCCAGTATCTTGTACTGAAGTACACATTTGCAGTAATTTCACTGAAGGCTCAACTTAATCCTGCACGCACTCAGCACTAAAAAATTTAAGAGGACTTCGTCAGTCCAGTTGGTTTATTTTAACCTACAGTTGAGGTGAAGTTCATGGCTGTGAAAGGAAGTACTGTACATTAAGCTCTTGGGCATGAATATTGGGCATACTGGTAATCTGAGGCACTCAGAAGAGAAATTGTAACAGTGAATGATTTTATGGGCTCATTTCATGCAAAAGTTGAAATGTAATTCCTGAGTGGTGGAGTATTACTATGTGAAATTTTCAGCTTTTCTTATGGTAAAAGATGTTTTAAAAAGCAGTAATTACATTTAGAAGGCATTTGGCTTAAGTTTGCTTAAAATATAAACCAACCATGGTACACATCAAATTGTGTGTGTGTGGGGAGATCTTTAAGTGAAATTTTTTTTGGTGCAAGTTTTCTTGTTAATTTGCCTTGAATTCAAGGTATTTTATGCTAACACTACTGGATAATGAATTATTGAAGGCTTAGAAGTGGCTGTAGAGGGTAGACAAAGACTGACAGAGGTTTTTTTTTTTTCTTGAAAGTGTAAATGTATGAGGAAGTAGGAAGACAACATTGGAAGAATGTGGAAAGAAAAGGGCCCAAATTTGGACTAATGACAAATTCACTTTCTAAGCTTCTTTTTTAACAATCAAAAGAAAAACATCAGTGCTTTTTACGGTTCTAAGAGTGAATGATGCACCATTAAGAAAACTTGAGGATGGAGGCATAACATAAAGAGTTCAAGCACTTCATAAAGATTGCAACATCACTTACATCTGACAGAAGGACAATTGGACTACAAAGTTCAGCCACCTTACTATTAATTTGGCTTTTTCATATATGTTGGCACAATATTATTATTTGCCTTTAACTTTGTGTGTCATTTCCCATCAGGTGGAAGACATCTCCAGAAACACCAGAGTGATGTATAAAACGATTTAGTGTTGGTGCTTCCTATCTAAATAGTTCTTCCATTCAAATGCTTTTGAACCAATATTTGCCAGTATAGATTAAATGTGATACTTCAGATTGGAAATTTTGATTCTGCTTTTTTGTACTTGACAACCTACAGATGCTAAAAAGGATGTCTGTGTATAACCTGTAAACTTTGAACTTCTGAATGACACGACAGATGCAGATGGTCACAATAACCCAGCGCAATGAGATGCTTCCCATTTTTGTTCGATTAACTGCTGGCATTTGCAATTATAATTCTGTCTGCATTTGCCCCGTGTTTTCAAGTTGCTGGTGCTGAAAAGAATGACCCCACAGAGCATTGTTAATCAGAAAACATTTACCAGCAGTAGTATCTTTGTACCTTGATCAAATTCTAGCTCTGGTAATTTCATTCTCCTTGCCTCAGGTGTCCATATAATTTCCTGGCTTGATATTTTTCATGTCTCTTCTTGTTGTCTGTTGAACAGTTCTGTATTCCTCCCTAGCTGAAGAATGTATTTAGATGGGGGATGAAGTGTTCCTGACATTTCTCACAGCAATCTGAAAGGTTATAAATACCTTTAGGAATTTGTATAATTGATGTTTTGTAAATGTCTAAAAACATTATTATTCAAAGCTTAGCCTTCTTCCTAAGAGGTAAAAATGGGGAGGAAAATTCAGTCATATAGATTCAACTAAGTTGGAAAAGACCTGTAAGATCATGAAGTCCAACCATTCCCTAGCAATGCCAAGTCCACCACTAAACCATATCACTGATGGCCTCATCTACATGATTTGTGAACACTTCCAGAGGCAATAACTCCACCACTGTCTTGGGCAGCCTGTTCCAACACCTGCCCACCCTCTCAGTGAAGAAACCTTTCCTAATATCCAACCTAAACCTCTCCTGGAGCAGCTTGAGCCCATTTCCTTTTGTCCTGTCACTTGTTACTTGGGAGATGAGACTACATGCCCACCTCACTACAATCTCCTTTATATAGCTGGTACATCATAAGCATAGAAATAACATAAAATACACGTGGTACAAAATATTCCCAAGTTACTGAGTTTATGTCTTAAGTATTTGTCCTGGGTTCGGCAGTAGCAGTCGTTTTTCTCCTTCTTGGTTGTTGGTGTTGTGTTTTTTTTTTTTTTTTTTTTTTTTCTTGACTTTCAGCTTAGGAACAGTGTTGATAACTGATTCCAGGCTGGAATTTATCTGCAAAGTAGCCTCTTTTGAATTTCTCCAAGAATACTGTATAAAATCTATTAAAGAATGAGAGGTGTTAAATTCTGAATTGGTTGTAGAACCTCCAGAGACTTCACTTGAACTTCACTGGTCCTTTTTGTCCACAAGCTTAAAAGAAGCTTGGATTCATTGTTTGCACTAAACACATTAATTCCATGTTTAATATGTGGTTCATCTGTTAACTGTGGTTCGTGCGATTTTCTCAGCCAAAGCTTGAAAGTATAACTTAGTGTTGCTGCAAGAAAATGAAGAATTGTCTTTAAATGAAGAGGAGGGTATAAGGCAGGAAGCACAGATTTCTTACTCAGTCCAGGCTCCATGCTCTTGTGAACTCCCAAATTCTAGCCTCTCTTTATTTTTCATCATGATAGGAAGTTGTCATGTATGTGTGAGAGTGAGGCAAGCTCTTCAGTCAGTGAGTGTCAGCCGAATTGCTTACAGATTCACTGTAGCTGAAGTTATTTAGTGTTACAGACAAATGTGAGAAAACATTTGTTATTCCTCTATTGCGGTTTCTGGTCCACATCTTATTAGAGAAGAGCTATTTATTCTTTCCTATTAGGGTCTAATTTCCTTTCCTCTCTTCCCTCTATCAAACACAAGCCTATACAAGTCACTTTCAATTGATTTGCAAGGACTGGCAAAGGAGAAATTCAATCCTAAGGTGTCTTTCTGCCTTTTTTTCTTTTATTTAGATTGCTGCAGGCCACCCCTAACCTAGAAATGACAAGTTAATTTGTCCTTGTAAAATTGAGAGTAAGGTTTTGTTTGCCTTGATAGTCACCATTTTAGTAATTCAAGGCCAGTTACTGTTTTCTTTAGATTCATTCTAGCTCTCCCATACTGTGACTGTCAGCTGTGGAGGAGCTTCTCTGTTTCAGTTGGTGAGTGAGCTGGAAAAATGCTTTTTTTTTTTTTTCTGGTTTTTTACTTTGTTTTTTTTTTTTTTTTTTTTTTTCTTCCCCCTTCAATTTTTCCTCATTTATTTTCCCCTCCAATTAGTCTAATGGATCAATTACTGCCTTGAATGAGTGGTAAATAGCATTTCTGTTGCAGTGCACTGGTATGTCTTGTGTACAGAGGAGTTGGAGGGACATATGGGACTAAGTTTTGTCAGATCATAGCTTTGATACAAAATATTTCCCTAAATTTAAAAGGTAATAAGCATATAAGGGCTATTCATCAGGTGAAGGGTGAGGGTTCTAAGTTCAGCGCATCAGCTGGTTTCCTTGTGTGCAGCTAGGGACACTTAATGAACTGAATGCAAAACCCGGAGCCTATGGGTTTCTCAGCTTTGATGACTCAATGCATCTGTATAGTTTTGTGTAACTGGGGATTCTCCTTCTGTTCCACCTCAACTCTGTTATCTTCAGTGACAATTCCAGGCTTTTCAAAACATCAAATTCACAGCACAGTGGTGGAGGCATCACAACTGGTTTATGTCCAAACAAAGGTCACGTGTAAACAGCTTGGAAAAAAAGGCAGGCAGGACATGGATAATGTCTCCGTGTAGAAACTGGTGATTGTTGCACCTCTAAGATAGTTGTGCACAAGCAAGAAAATGCTGCTATTTCTGGTGTCTAGGATGGGCCTTGTGGATGTCAAAACTAGCAGTGTAGTCTGTAGTCTTCAAAAATGCCAGAAGTATGCAGCATGCACTGAAAGCTGTACTGAGTTGTGGCTTGGTGATGGCTGAGAATGGTAGCTGTTGTTCACAGAATGGCAGTTGCCTGCATGCTTAACTAAAATCAACAACAGTTTTAGGAATGCTTTCTATAAACTTATCTTTTGCACCTGGTGGCTGTTTCTGGCTCTGTCTCTGTGTCAGAATTATTACTGTAGTTGGATGACAGGGGTGTTTTGTCTCAACAAGACAAACAAATCTGCTGTACTACATTGGTAAATGAGCATGATTGAAAGAAAACTGGACCTGGATTCTTCCTTGAAACTTTACTTTTCTTTTTAGCTTGCAAAACCAGAAATGCAATGAATGGAGTATTACTGATCTCCTTGGTAAAAATGCAGATGTCTTGACACTGGAATACATGTCAATCCAGAGAGAGTAAATGTCCTTTGTTGCCAAATTTCTAATTATTCACAAAAAAGATTAAAGCTGAGCATAGCTTTCCCAAATGATTTCATATTATACTCTGCATTAAAAATGCATTAAATAGAAATGCTGATACTTGTAGAAAAGATCTTTGTGAGTACAAGGTTACAAGATTGTTATGGTATTCAGATTAAAAGAAACAGAGAGCAGGAAGAATGGTTGCAAGAAAATATACTGCATCAAAACAAATGTTCTCATGATGTCTATCACCTGTTCTCTGTCATAGAGTGAACAGCTTGTTGCTGACAAGATCCTCTTTCTTTGAAGGTGTAGTAGACTTTGATACTTGAAAGTAGCTTGTTTGTGCAGCCAGGATTATTCTGCAGTGCTGAGTATGTAGCTGAGGTCAGTTTGACTCAGAACTAGTTAACTTAATTTGGATTTCTTAGCCTGCAGTGCCAGAAAGCATTCATTATGAGCAAACCTGACATTATGAGCAGAAGTTTTGGTTGAATATAATTTTAGGAAGGCATCTGTGCCTTTTGGGCCTTGTTTCAAGTTCTGCGGGTGGTCTAAAAGATGCTGTTAAGTGTTGTAATGCTACAGCTTTTTTGTTGGATTTTACATAATGCCTTTTTTTTTTTCCTTTTTTATGCAGTGGAAGTTGATGTAATTTGAAGACAGAATGCTTCTCCGTAAGAAGGCAGAAGTAGCCTAGTGTTATTATAACAATATAGTATTGTTATAATGTGTGGATTATCTCACTCTGCACTGGACTGGTGTGGCACCACCTTGAGTACTGTGTATAATTTTGGGCACCACAGTGTAAGAAGGATATCAAACTATTAGAGGGTATGGAAGATGGTGAAATATCTTGACAGCAAGACTTGGGGGTGGCTGAGGTCACTTGGTTTGCTCAGCTTGGAGAAGAGAAGTCTGAGGGGTGACTTTATTGCAGTCTGCAGCTGCCTAAATGGAGGCAGCGAAGGGGCAGCTGCTCACCTCTTCCTTCTGGTGAACAGAGAGGACGTGGAAATGGAATGAAGCTGGGCCAGAGGAAGTTCAGAGTACATGTTAGGAAAAGATTGCTCAGTGAGAGGGTGGTGTGTCACTGGAGCAGGCTCCACAGCAAAGTAGTCATGGCACTAAGTCTCTCAGAGTTCAAGGAGCATCTGGACCATGCTTTTAGTTATATGATTTAGTTTTAGGTAATCCTTTGAGGAGCAGGGAGATGGATTTAATAATTCTCATGGGTCCCTTCCAACAAGGATTCAGTTAACTGGTTTTGGCTGGTATTAATGCATTCCTTTTGCTTTGTGTTGGGCATTACCTGTGGTGTTCACCTAACACATTCTTTTCCCAATTAAAAGAGCAGGATGGCATACTCACTCACTTGTCTCCTTCTGCTAACTCTGGAGATTGTGTTATGAAGGGAGCGCATGATACCATCTGATACCTTCTGTATTGATTTGAATGTCAGTCCCTATGGGCCTGCAGCTAGTCTCACTGTGTGTGAGTAAGAAGAAGAAAACCCTTGCAGCTTAGCCAGCTTCTTCAAAACAGTCATGTTTTGATTCTTTTTGTGAAGTATGTGAAAAGTGGACATCTACTAATATAATTTCTGATAATCTCTAGTGGGCAAATTTCTGCCTTACTTCCATGCTGCAGGGCCAGTGCATGTCCTTATCTCTTAATACTTTGGTCCTGATGTTCAATATCATGATGACTGGCTGTATATCACATTACAAATCTGTCAAATAGAACTTAACATGAAATATCCTCTGGGTGCCCAGGCATTGCTTCACTATTTCTAAATGTTCTCATTTTCCTTTCTTGAGCCTTTCCCTTGCCCATAAAACTGAAAAAAACCCAAAATGACCCCACCCAACTCCACAACTTGGAGGTAGTGTTGTATAAGTTAACGTAATTTATTCACTGTGTCTTTTAAATTCCAGAATTATGAATGGTTGGTGGGATTTTTGGAGTCTAATTAAAATCTCCCCCTAAAGACCTTGATAGCTACATAGGGTGTTGTATATGGTGATTAGCGTGATCATTAGTATTGTTATGTCATGTAATAACAGTAGTGGGTTGTACAAAGTATTTGGCCTCCTAGAGTATGACAAATCATAGGCTGCGCTTTGTTCGTAGAACCATAGAATCATAGAATAGTTAGGGTTGGAAAGGACCTTAAGATCATTGAGCTCCAACCCACCTGCAATGGGCAGGGACACCTCCCACTAAACCATGCCACCCAAGGCTCTGTCCAACCTGGCCTTGAGCACCACTAGCGATGGAGCATTCACAACTTCCCCGGGCAACACATTCCAGTGCCTCACCACCCTTACAGGAAAGAACTTCCTCCTTATATCCAATCTAAACTTCTCCTGTTTAAATTTGAACCTGTTACTCCTTGTTCAGATGTGATAGAAGTAACACTTAACAGTGGTTTTGTTGATTGGATAAAGTATTTCCTTAGTCTCTTTTCTTTGTCTCATTGAGAGGTGGATGTGAAATTTCTTGATTGAAATATTTTTATGAAATATTTATTCCTGGAAACTTGAGCAGGAATGTCAATACATTTCAAGAAGAGTGGTGGTGATCTGAGGCCTTGGGTGTGAAGAGGAAGAGGCAGAGGCAGCTGAGTACCTGGGAGGAAAGGGTGATTTGATTTCTATTTTTTCTCCCCTGTACTCTGCAGTCTGAGATACAAGGATCAGATGGTCATAGGAGCAGAGGGAGGCTGAGCAAGCTAATGCTGAGGGAAAATGAAAGCAATTCTCAAGGAGAGAAGGGTGAGATCTCTTGGGACCACAAAGTTCATAAATTTGTGTCATGCACCCTTTGTGAATAAGGCAACAAAGGCCTCTTACAGATTCAGTGTTCATGGAAATGCTTTATCAGCTGTAACTAACTACTGTAGCCCTTGATCCCTGCCCATTATTTCCAGCTATGGCTCTTGAGAACAGAGCAAAGGTCCTTGACATTCTAAATGAAAACTAGAAATAGAAAACAGAGCAGTGTGGCAGTTGGGGGGAGAGAGGGGGGGAGAAAGAGAGGGAGATGTTTTTCTGCCTTCCGGAAAAAAGGAGAAAAGTAGAAGAAATGATGAATATTTCTTATGCATTATTATGTAAAATAGATTTACAGAAAATATTTGAGTACTGTCTAGTGTGAAAGGAGTACTGATTGAAGGTGATGCTTCTGTCTAAGTATTAATTATTATATAGTCTGTGTCTCATCCTGTGCTTCTAACCTTCCTGGGTATTTTATACAGATGACTCCTGAGGAACAGCAGGAAATAAAAGAATAGTTTAAGTTGCTGTAATGTTTAAACATTAACCACAGATTTCAGTGGTTCATTAGATCTTGTTAGCTCTAGTTTAGAAGATGAAGCTTGAAACATTGATAGCTGTACTAGAGGCTGTGCTGGAAGACTACAGTTGATACACATATGAAATTTTGGGCTCTTCTATTAGATAGTTGCAAATGGTCTGGAGAATGTATTCCCTCTGAACTTAGACAGAATCATCTATTTGCGATGAGTGCAAGAAAACCTCATCCCAGGTAATAATTGGGCATCAGCAGAAGTATTTCATTCTATCCTACTTGCAAACTCTTGTATGCTTTGTTCTCTTTACTAGAAATCACACTGCTAATGTTTGCTTCCTTTCCCCTCATAAGGTAACTTTCTTGCCACTGTTTTTAACGCTAAGGAGTTTTTACCTTGCTTCTAGAAGGATGAACTTGTTCAAGTCATTGGGACTGTGACTCAGAAATCTTCCATTATTTTTCCTTTTCAGTCAAAAAATCCACAAAAATACTTCTTGCCTCTTGTAATTTTCTCAGTTCTCTGAGCATCCTGTCACCTCTCAGGACCATGAACAAAAAAAAAGGAAGTCAAATGAAGTATCATGGCTTTTCCAGAGTCAGGGATCTGTGCTGTCTGAAGTTTTGTCCATCTGCTATTATGTCTGTGGAATGGGTTTTCTGCCCACTGCTACTTCATTCCATTATTTGTGTGTCTGACTCACATTGAGCTTGTCTGCTAATAATTTGTTCTGGATCTCAGTTTGCAACTTCTAGTAGCAGTTTCTCTTTTCACCTTATTTCTACTTGGTGCATCTGCTTAGTGTCTGTGTTTTCTGCTTTGGGCTGTAAATGATGGCTGGGGAAGGAAAGGAGTAAGTTAAAGTTTTCTTTCAGCCAGAAATAAACAGTGGTTGACAGTGATACAGACCTCACTTAAGGTAGCTTCTTGCAACTTGCATTCATGTTGGTGATTTCTCTTGATACTGTCACTGCTCAGTTCATGGCTTTCTGCTTCAAGAAAGGCTGTTATTCAGCTGGTAAGACTCCTTTTGCTATTCCTTTCCAAGATAAATCTTCCTGTATTTATTTCTAGACAAACCATGGGTTTTAGATATGATCATGAAAAAGGGCTCAGCATCATCAGTTATTTCAACTGAAGCTTTGTGTTCAGCAAGTCCTGTCTCTTCCATGTTCTTGTTAGTGTTTGTTTCTCTGAAAATAAGTAAGCTATCATTATAAATGTAATATAGGAGGAGATTCATTGAATCTTCACTGAGCTTTTCACAAGTTTAACACTAGCCATTAGCAGGTAGGTCAGTGTATTCAGAAAAAATTGCCCCAGTTTAAGTTCGCCAAACTAAACTAGTGCAAATTCCCCCCAAAACCTAACTTTGCAGCTTGTGATCCTTCAAGTAGATTACTCAAAACCACGTAAAACATTGTGCTAAAGTAGACCTGAGATTGCACTGTTCTGTAAAAATCTCATTGACTACTTTGTACTGTGATGTTTGATTGACTGCTGACCAAATCCAGCAGGAGGTTTTCAGTGTTTCAGGTAAACTACTGAAATCTCTAACGGCTGTTTGGAAACTTGGAAACGAAGAGTGAAAAAGGAACTAGAAAAGCGACACAGTTAATTGTTGCTTTGTCCCATACCTCTTGACTTCAGTGAAAGTGGTGTAATGTGCTTGGTGAATTGTTGCTATGTGATAGTGACTATAAATTCTTGGCAGAATAAGATTTGCCAATCTTTAGTTTTTTAAAAAAACCTGTTTGCTGAAGTCTCTTACATAGCATGTAGACATTCCAGTTTGAATGTACATTCTGTGTACAGTGCATGGTTTCTTATGAAGATGCTTTCATTGATTTGACAAGCTTCTGGATTTTTAATGAGGAAGCTAAATAAGTTTTTTGTGGGCTGATTGATCTTTAGAATAGTTAGGGTTGGAAAGGACCTCAAGATCATCTAGTTCTCCTCTTTCCTTGCGAAGAGGAGAAATACAGAAACTGCAGTTCTCCAGGAAGTCTGCATCATTGTAAGTCTAGAAACACCAGCTCTTGATTTGGTTTTGCTTCAGACTGAGTTTGAAACTGCTTGATGCCATACCATTGTATTTGCTTACCTTCATGTGGTTGGCTCCTGTTAAATGTAGGTTTAGTTTTGGAAATCGGACATTTGTGGTGCTTGATTTATAGAGGATGTTGGTATCCTCTTAATGTTTGTTTTTTCTCAGCACCAGTACATGCTCCAAGCCATGACTTAGTGTAGCTCTTTGTCTTAAGAATTAGAGCTGCCCCTGCCAAGGGCTTCTTCTCTAGCTTGCTTGGTCTCTGGAGCAGAAACTGTTCAGTAGTTGACCATTGCTTATGTACAATGTGTAGAATTGACTATTTTCATTCTCACATGCTTCCTACTAAGTTGCATACTGATTGTCTATTTGCCAATTTTCTCTACAGCTTCTTACTGGTGAACATGTAACGTTAAAAAGATTTTGCCAAACTTATATCCAGTTGAAGCAAACAAAGCATATATGAAGCAAATCTCTGGTGCTTTTTTCTCCCCTTCTCAAAAATATTATGTGGAATTGGTATTCACTGTGGGTGCACTGGATACAGGGTTTTGTCCGTAGAGGCAGGCATGCTGATAGTTTCTTGCAAAAATCATTTCAGTATTGGTCAAGATAAAAGTAGTAATAAAAACCCCTCTTCTTAAAGTCAGTGTGGACCCAGTCAATTCTATGATTATCTTGTCTGCTGTGTATGAGAGTCCTGGTGGATATGTTCTTAGCTTTTGATTTAATACCAGAATTTGAACAGAGGAAGTAAAACTATAAAAAATTAAAAAGGCAAGAGCATATCACAATCTCCTGGAGCTGTAAGAAAATTATAAGAGCTGGGGCTTGAATATGTAGAAGAATTTACAGAAAATGTAATAATCTTTTATCATGTCTGCTTAATCTTTCTGTGCCACGGCACACATCCCTTAACTTTTACTCTACTCGCAAACTGTATATGCATGTTCTGAGTCCAAGTATTGAGAAGAAAAGAAAAAAGGCCTGAATTTGTAGGGAAAATACTGCCTGCTGCTTCGGCTGTTCTCCGAGCTGAGCCGTTTTGGTTCCCTGGGCCTGCAGGTGGCAATCTTGCGCTGTACTGGAGGGGCAATTCCGAGCCACTCCAAACTGTGGCTCGGAATGTGCGGGCTGGGGGAAGAGACGGGATGGCAGCAGATGAAACGAGAAGTTCGGGTTTTTTACTTGGGTTTTCAAGACTTGCTTCCCTCACAACTTTCTAATCCTTGGGACTTAGTGCAGCAATTAGCTTGTGAGGAAGCGAGGCAGTGGCTGTGCAGCAGTGTGAGCAAGGCCAGGAAAGCAAAGCTGCAACAGTGATGCTCTGTTCCTACCCCAGCACCTAAACTCTCCCTCCAAGAGGCATTCAGGGCTCGAATGGGATCCCTAATGAAGTTTTAACTTTTTTCCATCATAGAGCATGACCCTGATGTTCAAGAATTTTGGAAAGCAGTTTGGCACAGTATGAGCAGCTCCCTTCTCTAGCTCCGTGAAATACGTGAATAGATCCATAGGGGGATGTTTTAGGAGGAAGTGGGCCATCTCACTTCTTTGTTTTTATGATTATTTGTCTTCCAACCTTTATCGGCAGGACCTGAAGTAGTAAAGGTCTGGAATTCAGAGTACACTTTGGAAAGCAATAATTTTCTAGATGAAGCTGTATGCACAGGTAACTTCCTGCCTATAGTATTTTGTAATTAAATAGACTTTGGCTTTTCTGAACTACTGAAGTTTATATAAGTAATTTCCTTTTTTGGTAGTGAAGTGTTACACTAGTATTAAAATCTTAACTATGATTTAGATTCAGTGAAGTCTTAAAACTTGGTACCCGTGGCTGACTTTTTTCTCTCCCTATCACTTCCAGGGAGTGTGGGGTTGGGAGGCTCAAGACACCCCCCCTTCCCCCAATCTGTATTTTAAATTCATGCTCTGCAAGGTGCATGTTTGCTTCATACTTCAGCAGGAGACTCAAATACACCAGGGAAGCTGTGGAGACCGAAAGCTGCAGAACAGTAACTCTCTTTCACTTCAGTACAGGGAATGCAATTTCTCTGGCTTCAGGGAAATGAGTGAATTCAGAGCTCAGATCAAGAAAAGCAGTACTTTCTCAATGTAAATCATACAGTAAAATATCCCCAGCCTTGCTCTCATATCAGTATTTCACCTAAAGAATTTCAAAACCTGAATGGTGTAAGCATGGGCCTGACTTTATTTTGAGATAAAATGGGGATGGAATTCCAGGATGAAATAGGCATCTAATAATCCAATCACTTTAGTTGAACTAGGCAAAGTAAAGGGAATCTTAATAGTATGGATCTGTAGTGGTTTTAGCCAGTTTTAATTTTATGTGGTTGCAGGTCCACTTTCCCTGCCAAATGTTCTTGTTGGCTTTGACATGTATATGACCTTTGGGTGAGCTGGCTTAGCTCATTGAGACCAAGACTTTCAGTTTTCTCACTAGGGATTAGTTGTCACCTGGTCACTCTCTGAGCTGCCCTTTGCCCAGTGACACAAATCTCACTCACTTTGAAAGGGGAAGAGAGGACCAGTTCTGTAAGATGGGCTGTTATGGAAATGTACTAGGGTGCATCTTTCTTTTCATGCATTAGAGCAACACAAGTGATAAATTGTGGTCACTTTGTTTTAAACTTATAGATCATAGAATCATAGAATAGTTAGGGTTGGTAAGAACCTTAAGATCATCTAGTTCCAACCCCCCTGCCATGGGAAGGGGCACCTCCCACTAAACCATGCCACCCAAGGCTTTGTCGAACCCGGCCTTGAACACCACCAGTGATGGAGCATTCACAACTCCCCTGGGCAACCTGTTCCAGTGCTTCACCACCCTTACAGTAAAGAACTTCATCCTCAAATCTAAACTTC
>JAOEHX010030284.1:0-18888 GCA_025448015.1 Bolborhynchus lineola
TTAGATTGGATATGAGGAAGAAATTCTTTACTGTGAGGGTGGTGAGGCACTGGAATGGGTTGCCCAGGGAAGCTGTGGATGCTCCATCCATGGTGGTGTTCAAAGCCAGGCTGGACAGAGCCTTGGGTGACATGGTTTAGTGGGAGGTTTCCCTGTCTATGGCAGGGGGGTTGGAACTGGATGATCTTAAGGTCCTTTCCAACCCCAACTATTCTGTGATTCTATGATTTTATTATGCATGGTGTTGGCTCATTCCTGTTTTTTACTAAGTGTTGAGTCTGGAAAGTTGTCTTTAACTTGCTCAGTCCCACAGCAGGCACCAGTGAGCAGGGCAGGAGAGAGGAAGCTCCCCTGCAGGGGTTAGTTTGCTGGCCTAGGTGTGCAGCACCCACTGCAGCAAACCTGGCTGAGGTACAGCACAGAAGCACCATGGAATGCCTGTGTCTTTTATATTGTCATTGGTGATCTCTCTCTTTCATTATTTTACTGATTGGGTCTTGCAGAAATAATGAAGTAGCTTTAGAAATCTTCATGGTAACAAAAGAAGGGTCAGAGCAACAAATATCAGAGAATCATAGAATATTTTGGGTTGGAAGGAACCTTGGAGATCATCCAGTTCCAATCCCTCTGCCATGGAACCTTCCACTAGACCAGGGTGCTCATAGCCCTATCCAACCTTGAATAGTTCCAGGGATGGGGCATCCACAACTTTTTGGGACAACATGTTCCAGCACCTCACCACCCACATAGTAAAGAACTTCTCCCTAATATCTACCCTCTTCCAGTTTAAAGCTATTACCCCCTGTCCAGTCACTACAAGCTCTTCTAAAAAGTTCCTCTCCAGCTTTTAGGCTCCATTTAGAAACTAGATGACTGCTCTAAGGACACCCCAGAGCCTTCTCTTCCCCAGGTTGAAGAACCCAAACTCTCTCAGCCTGTCTTCTTAGAAGAGGTGCTGCAGAGCTCTGAGCATCTTCATTGCCTCATATGCACTCTCTCTAACACATCCTCATTGCAGTCTGAATATCAAAAGCTTTCATCTTTTTGACCCAACCTTGACTTGAAAAAGCTGTAGCTACCAGTTCACTTTCTTTGAGAGATCAAAATCACACTCCTGTTCCTTCTTTCTTGCTCCCCTGGGAGAGACACAGCCAGTAACCACTTGGATAGGTCAAGTGAATGTTTTGTTTTAAAGTGATACCTACTGACATCTTATTTTCTCTTTGCTAAGAAACAGAGATAGCAAGTTTGTGTTATAGACTGAATGGGAACTGCTGGCATCAGTAGATGCTGACTCCATCCTAAGACAGAGCAATTAACCTCTGCAGCTCTGGCTGACGTCAGGGAGATGAGTAGCAATTAATAAAGTCATATTTCAGCAGCTAAGGGTCGCACAAGAGCTGAATTGACACAGACGCTCCTGTGGCCAAAGGAAACGACAATGCTCTCTTTCTGAAAGAATCTCATTTGACCTTTACTCCCTCAGAGTGAAATCTGCTCCAATGCACTTGCAGACTGTTTCATGTGTGAGGCTCCACAGATTTTCAGAGAAAGCTGAAGAACTGTGGGAAGAATGAAACAGTTCTTGATGAGTCAGGAGACAGCCTTTCTCCCTTCCACACAGTGTCATGATTAAAAGGCCAAGGCACTTGGTCAGTGCCAACAGCACAGTATTGTTTCAGTTTTAATATTGCTCTTACAGACTACTCAGTATTGCTGTATTAAGGGTTATTACACATTTTGTCTCAAAATCATTACTGTGTTAACTGGTAGCCAAAAAGGTTTCCTTACAATGAGAGAAACTGATCACTCTGTGGGTCTTCACAATTTGTTGTTCAAAAATCTGAAAAAGTTAGCAAAAAACTCACAGAAATATTTTGTATAATATTAATCAATGGACACACTCCTCACAACCTGTACATTTAGTCCTCACTTGGTACGCACAAATGGATAGGCTTAACTTTAGCTATGACAGTATCCTGTATGCCAGCTATCCTAAATTTGGAATGTGCTTATGCTTTTTGCATCTTAACTGAAAGGAGTTGGAATCCTCAACAGGTACAACTACCTTCTGTTGGAGGCGTGAAAGCAGCTCTTCTTTTACTGACAACGTGGGCATCATGCCATTATTACAGGCAGCAATGTGATGGAAAGAAACAGTATTCACTTTTAGGAGGAATATACCTCATTCACCTTACAACTGAATAGCTGCAGTCACAGCCAGCCAGCAAGTAATGAGTAGATTGCTTTTTCTCCATGTCTGGCATGCTACAAACCCAAAAATGCAAGGTTTGTCACAATCATGACAGCTGGTATAGCTGGGAAGTCTAGATGTGATGACAATCTGAAAGGAAGGACCCAGCTGTCCTAAAGATACACTGATGCAAAAACGAATTAATCAAAGACACATAAAATCTAGAAAGTACAACTTGCTGCAGAAGATGGTCCAGGTGAAGATACTTCTTTCTTTGGGAATGGTAGCAATATTCGGTAAAGAAGACAATTGTGTTGTTTAGGCTACCTGGGAGATCTGGATTTAGCTCTTCGCAATTACTGTCCCTGGTTTACTACATAGAAGTCTCACACACTCTAGCTGTAATCTGGGCGTAATAGTGCTTCTTTTCTGCTTCTTGTCATGTACAGGTAGAATTGAGGACAACAGGATTCCAACCAGATACTCTAAACGACATCAAAGCATAATTCCTGAACATGAAAAAACCACTGCAAACAAACTACTTGTGTGAAAGTATTTCTAAACATAGCCTAAATAAAGGCAGAATAATTATGCCATAGGACTGCGAAGAGTTTTCGTAACATCAGGGTCCAATTTTCCATATGAAAGTTTTCTCCTGGGAGAGTCTATTCCAGTCTGACAGAGGAGGGAGGGAAGACATACTTGCTTGAAAAGAGGTTTACAACACCACATCATTAGTGTAAGCTTTATTCTCCTTACAGTAGAAACATACAAAGTACAAGCCAAAAGTAGTATAACAATTTTACAGCAAAGCTTACCAATAAGATGCAAAACTAATTTGTATCAAATTCTTAAAAAACTGTGCACTTTCTCAAACTTAACTTTGTTCAGCACATCGATTTGATTTATATATAATAAGGCATTAATTCTATAAGAATCACTTACTATATTCCAAAATTGCATGACCTAGGTGTAACACTCTACAGCCTGATACCATTTTTGTTCCTCTCAGATATTTACAGATTTAATCTACCTGCATTAACATGTAGCACAGAAGCACTAAGAACAAATACAAGCTTTGCCAACACTAAGTTCACATTGAAAAAGTGACATAAAATAAAAAGCTCAACTGTGCATTGCAATAGCTTGGTTCTGCTGCAGCCATGATTAGTTCAGGAACAGTTTCCCCTTTCGGCATTCTTCCTCACTTCCTGTTGTATTTTGGTCTTTCAAAAGAGATGAAGAACTGCTCAGAACCTGCAGGAACTGGAAGTGGACCCCACTGCTATCAGCTACTCAAAACTTATTCTCCTCCCCAGAACACAGCTCTTAAATTTCACTTGAGTTAAATCTATAAATGGCACGACTGAATTCATTCTAGCTACTATGTACAGAAATGGCTCAGGCAATTAAGTTAGTCCACCTTGTCATTAGTCAACAGGAAGCATAATTACTGTAGCTGTAAAGGAGGTATCTAGTGTTCCAGAATAAGTGAGTTTAATTATGGTGAGCGCTTCCCTCAATTCTATTTACATAACAACTTCAGGCTCAATGTTAAATAGCAAGTCATCATTCCCTCTTCGAACTTCAAGTAGTAGAGGTGATTCATTCATCACAGCCTCTTGCAGGTCACTGGAAGTCATCAAAGGACGCCCATTGACTTTAACAATAATATCTCCATCTTGGATCCCTCCTCTGCAAAGACAAGAAAAAAAGGCAGTAAATACACATTCATGCAGAGAAAAAATACAAAACCTATTCACCACCTCTTTGGCTGATGTGATAAATTTTTACTTCTTTTAGTTTCAGTTGAGGGGAAATTCCACCCTTCTGACTGCAAAATAGCAACTTCTAAATGCAAAATCAGGCTCACATTAGTTCATTGAATATTTTCTTCTAAACAAGCAAAACCAAGTAGTCCAGCTTTCTCTGTCTTCCACAAAACTGCAGCAAAGGAGAAATAGAAAAGATTTTCTGCCATTATTCCTAAAATAATTTTTGGAAGTGCCTTTTCTCACTTTTGTAGATGTGAGTAGGACCTCAGCACAAATATTTTAACTTTTTTTTTTTTTTACCTAAAGTGTGATTTTTAATTGTTTAAATACAAACCAAGACTGATATGAGAAAGTACTTGAATATAAATAGAAGTATTACCTACCAGTATCTATTTGGAGATTTATTTATGGTGAAGAAAACAATGTGCTCTACATACCTATGAGAAGGTGAGTTTGGAACAACTTCATGTACATAAATTCCACTTCTGACATCAGGAAAATCAGCATTATTATGTTTCAGTTCTTCCACCAAGCTAAAAGAAGAACAAATTTATACAGCATTTGATTCCATTACAAAACCAGCAGCATTCAAAAATATTTATTTACCTTTTTTTTGTGACCAAAACTAAATGACTTAACAGTTATTTGTTTGCCCCTTGTTCTTTTGATGAGAATGCAAAAAAACTATTTACCTTTACCAAGCATGCTATATTTAATGGTATCATACATCTGCAAGAATCTGACTTTAACTGTTTGCAGCAGTAGCTTAAGGCCACCGTAGAAGAGCATAGGATAGCAGCACTCTCTATCCTAGGTACTGTGGAGAGCCAAAAGACATTCCTGCCCCAAAGAATTAGTGCTGGTGATGGGGCAGAAATTTGCTAAGTATTTCACTTCTTTTATTTTGCAAGTCATTCTTAGTCTTTATCTAGAATAATATAGTTTTTGATAATTTCAGTCATCAGATAGATCAGAACTATCTGTGGGAGTTTTTCAAGGAAACTTCAGCTTCCTCAAGTTTTGTTGAGGAACTGTTTGTGCATCCTTTCCTAAAAAGGACAGGAACCAGCTGCAAAATAAAGACTCTAAAAAACATCCCCTCTTTACTGAGGAGATGACATCATTTTAGGTCTGTGTTCAGCGTGGGTTAAAACCCATTTCTAGAAAGAAAGAGCTTTAAACTATTGATGGATTACTTGGCTGTCCACCATGAAAACTTGGGGTCCCTCAGATGGGAACCAAGCCCAAATGGCTGCACATCACTTCACTTTAATTGGTTTTGTACTGAGGAAGCTAACAATTAAATGACTAAAGTAAACACATCAAGGAAAGTAGTATTTTTCTGAAAACAGGCCTGGAGATATCTTACACTGATTTGTTAGATATTGCAAAAGCAGTCAATTCTCACATCATGTTCACTTCACAGTTATGCACAGAAACATTATGAGTTTCTCTCAGTGGTGGCTAGGTGATGTTAATGCCATTACACTGATCCGTTTCAGCTGAGGATCTGACCCTTTGGGGAGGACTGCAAGAGTGTAACTCAATAAACGAAGATTTCTTTACTACAAGCCCAGCTGGAAATTGTATTGGTTTATTTTGTAGTCTACTGCCACATTGGAAACATGCCTACTGCTGGGAAAGAACATAGATGTAATAATAGAAGATGTAAGATGTTATCCCAGAATACATTTGGGTAATGGAAAGACACAAAGCAATGCATGAGAGAAAAGACAGCAAAGAACTAGAGGAAGGTGTCCACATTCTGGCTTCATTAAAATGGAGACACGAAGCTTTAGTTCTACACTTTAACAACTACTCTCTTTCCAGTTAATGGTTAGGCGTTAAATCTCACATTATGCAGCCTCCACTGGCACTGATGAAACTACCACCAAACCCTCAAGCAGCTAATAAGTCATTGACACTCACAGTCACTGGAAAGCAGCAGCTTGTTTAAATGTCACCTAAAACCTAATATGACTCCAGACATGCTCATCAAGAACCAAAATCCTCCTCCTAATTTCCCTAAGCTATCAACAGCACATCCACCATTATCACTATTCAGGAGTCAGAACATGTATTTCACCGCTCATTAAAACGTTTGCAGACTTCTGGATCCTCTAGAGATCCGTAACAAAAACTGAATGAAGTTCTGAACAACTACTGACCACACCTTGTGTGCATGATTATACAGACTGCTTTCTATACTTACGCAGGTGTTATTGTCAGCATTCTGATGCCAATGAAACGTTTCTTCCCATCTGAAAGCAACAGAGGATATTTATGAAACTTAGGCAAATACTGACAAAAATAACTACTTTGATGACCCAAAATACCCGTTAATTAAAACAGGATATATCAGCTCTTAACAAAATTAAACAGAAATCATACATATCTACACTGAGGTGATTTTTCATTTTGGTTAGCCTTGGTGTACAGAATGACAACCTCTCTCCCTGCAAGTGAGAGTAAAAGAGAAGCTCATTTACACTCTGTGAGGCGTCCTTCAGGAAATTCAGGAAAATTTCTGTGATCTAGTATCACATGAGTACAGTAAATGAAAAATTCTTAATGAATTACCATTTCATCTGGAAATGGCAAAGACAATTTAATCATATGTTGTTCTCATTAAAAAGCAGAAATGGAATTTCTTTAGAAATTAACATTTCCACTCTTCAGAGAAAGGATCACCAAAAGACTCACACTGATTCTGAGGCAAATAGCTTGTTATTTCTACCCCAAAGAATTAAAAGCAAGATTAGAAAACAAAAAAAAAAAAAACAAACAAATAACCCCAAGTAAACCCAAATATAGACCTTAGCCAAAATGATCAGAGGGCCAGAGCACTTCTCCTATGGAGAAAGGCTGAGAGAGCTGGGGCTGTTCAGCCTGGAGAAGAGAAGGCTCCAGGGAGACCTTATTGCAGACTTTCAATACTTTAAGGGAGCCCTCAACAAAGAAGGGGACAATTAGTAGGGTTATTGCAATAGGAGAACGGGTAACAGTTTTAAACTGGAGGGGAGATTCAGACTAGATTTAAGGAAAAAAAATTTTACAATGAGGGTGGTGAAATACTGGCACAGGTTGCCCAAAGAGGTGGTAGATGCCCCATCCCTGGAAACATTCAAGGTCAGATTGGAAGTATAGTTGAAGATGTCCCAGCTCATTGCAGGGGCGTTGGATTAGATCCTTTCCAACACAAACTCCTCTATGATTAGCCGGAGCTATAGAATTTTAAATGGTGAGAAGTCACCCCTTCAGGGACAGCACCACATTTCTGTAGTAGCTTTTAGTAGTCATGCACAGACACACACTACACACACAGCTGTCTTACGAAAAAGGCAGTTTGATGACTTCCTGAAGTAAGTGCTTCAGTAGTCAGCTATATCCGGTTTGAAACATTATTTCCCCTTACTTGTTCCAGTGTAACTACTTCACAATTTCTTAGAGCTTCTCCATGTTCTCATGTGAGAAAAAAGTTTGGAATGAAGATGTACACGGTCTCCTCTAACTCTTGCTTTTTCCAAGAAAAATAGTCCCAAGTAAATCTTGTGCATGTTCACTATTCCCACTAGCATCAGTGAAAATATGGATGACTAAACATTAGATTTACTACACTACGAACAATCTCACAACTCTAACGGTCAGCTCTGCTTTTCCTTGTAATGTTCTGTCTCTCTTCTATTGTAATGTGAAACTAATAAGATTACAATCAGCTATAGTAAGAGTGTCATGAAGAAGTCTATTTGCTCAAATTGAAGCCTCAAGAGCTTTGGCGTGGCATGGAAATAGTGCACTCATAGTGCTTCTCTACATGGCATAAATGGAAGTTTTCACTTCTCAAAAATATCCAAACATGATTCTCCCACCTGAAAATACCCCCCTGCAACATAGACAGTTAAAATTGTGAAGTTGTCTTCGAGAGACACAGAGATGACAGACTTGTGACAGTTTACTGTTTGCATTAATCAGTTTGCTGCTGGTCATCGCTTGTGTGATGCAGAAATATGCAGAAGCACAAAGCATGCCCTGGGGACCAAGTGAAGAACCTTTACATGAAAGAAAAATGAAAATGAAAGACAAAGAGCTCATCTGAAAGAAACAAAACAGCATGGAACAAACTGGGCAAAAATGAAAAACCACAGAAATGCCACTGGTTAAGAGGGAATTATTTCCCCAGTGGCCAATGATACATATAAAAATAAGGCTTTTTGGGGAAAAAAATTTGGTAACCACAAACTTATTCACAACTAAAGGTCTCATTCTACCTTCATCTTTGAGGACATTAGGGTATTATTTCACTCCTGTTATGCACTAAAATTCAAAATGGCCTTCAGCCCTCTCTCCACAGTAAGTCTGCCACACTGGAAACAGTGGTTCATACTGTAAAAGTTGCAGGCTATTTATAAAGTCAAACTAATAATTATGAGTTGTGGATAATTTTAGCAGCAGGGTCTAGATTCCCTTCCTTCCTACCCTCTAGCCATTTCATACATCAGAAAACAGGCAAAGAACCCTTCAGGCCCCTTGTTTAGCAAACATCCATTTTATTCAATTTAACGTAAGTCAAACATCTTGCACAAACCCCAAACTTTTCACCAACAATGATTTGAGGGAAATACAGTTGGCCAGTTTATTAGAACTATAAGCAGAGTTCTTGCTTATAGTTCTAATGAACCAGCTGTAGTCTTTTATCATTCCCAAAGGATAAGCCTTTTGAAGCTGGGGTTAAGTCACACTGGCAGAACAGTATGTGGCACCTGGAACTACCACTGCCATATTACATGTGCTCTGTGAATAAAAGAAGTCTCGAAACCTGTCATTCTGGCAATCTGTGCAATCCCAAGGCAGAAGAAAAAATTATTAGGAGATCTGGAATGAAGCTAGGTTATATATCTAAGAAGCATGGCACCAGGGTGAAGTCCCAGTAGTAAAGAAGGTTAATATGTTGGAACAATCAGGTTGAACAAATGTGAAACCATTTTGGCTTTAAGCTGGAGCACAGCACAGCAGAGAGATACATCACATTTCATTTGTAAACACCACGCCAAATTAAACACTGATTCCGGTGGTATAAAGACAAGCAAACCAGCCTCAACCACTAGTTTAAACTTGAATCTGTTTTGTGTTAATAGAAAGTCACAAGCAGCTGACCCTGAGTCTCTAGAAGCAGTTCACTATTTAAGGAAATTTCTGTTCCACAGCAAGGATAGCATATGCGTTAGTGTTAACCTTTTCTCTTTTTTACTGAAACAGTAGAGATGCTAACCAGAGATAAACACAGGCTGAAGGCAAAGTGTTTATGACTTATAAAATGCGGCAAAAAGAATTGTTAAGTTCAAATTAAGGGGTCAGGTACTCAGACTGTTATGGGCATGAGTAACTGGCACAAGTATCCCCATCACAGCTGATTTCAGTGGGGCCAGGATACCACCAAGGTCTCCAAGTGAAGAAGCAAATCCTGCACTTTTTATTCAAGCAGCAGGCAAAACTCCTACTTCTCTGCTCACTCCTTTTGCACTCAGATCATATTGCAAATTACATGAGCAGTCCTGAAAGCATTTAAGAAAGATATTCCACTGCCAACAGAAATCATGAAAACAGCTCAAGTCTACAATGCTGTATTATGCACAGTGTATCTTCCATACAAACTGCATAGCTGAACTTAATCAGTAGTCTGAGTCTATACCCAGCAAGCCTCCTAAGCAGCCCTCATGACTATTGGCATTAATTATCAGTAATAACCATATAAATACATAGGTAAGCATATAGTTTCAACACAATTAATAAAGCATTCTGGGGATGTAAATGTGGGTTCATATAAATGATTTCCTGGATGTGGCCAATGCAGAACTCCTCCATTTCTCCCTGCCCATCTGAAACTAGGTTTATTCACTTTTCTGTTAGCATTATGTGAGAGGCCAGGCTGATCTCTTAGGCTTGATTTTCTCCTTAATATTTTGCCAAATCACTAACTTACTGTCTTCCATTCTAAAGGATCCATATTTGAACACTTTCTAGTTTCACTCTTATGCTCAAGTCTGAACTAGAAATAGATGACAGAGCAAAGACTGAAACTGAAGAATTCCTATGGGATACTAACAAAGGCACAGAAGTAAAAAAATCAGTCAAAGTTTAAGTCTATAGATGACTTTCAGAGGTAATGACAGAACACACAGATTGTAAAACTTGAGATATAGATGGAAACACCTAACTTGATGCACCATTTCAGGAATTCCTAACTCTAAAAGGAGGTTAACAACATTACTAATAAATCCAAAATTAGCAAAGGCTTTCAAGCCATTCAGCAGAAAAGTATCTCTGTGCAGAGTCTGGTAAATCTTTGGTCGAAACTCTATTAGGTATGATTATGTATTACCCAGGCATTAGGCAATATAGAATGTTACTTAATGATAACCAGTGCAAGTTCTTTGCTCAAATGACACCCTCTCCTTTTTTCCCTCCTCTCTGCTCCTGTACTGCAGTTGGTCATACATTTGCAGTTACACATAATGGATAGGACTTCTTATATAGAAGTCTGATAGTCATCTGATCAACTGAGATTTAAAAAAACAACATCAAGCTTACTAAACAATGTCGACAGTACCCCCTATATGTCAGAGTGTATCTGGAAAGAGCTATTTCCTAAGGGAATTTTATCATCTTCACGCAATATGACACTTGGAGCAAAATGGTAATACCCTTGAACTTATTTCCATGACCTAATTGTACCATAAGGGTGGATCCCACTGAAACTACTGGAACATAACTGGAGCAAAAGAAAACATGATAAAACATCCCAAGATGCTTACATAATTCTTTATGTCAAGAAATAATGCCTATACACCAAAACCAAGGACTGTTACTAAAGGCCTAAAGAATGCAAACTAAGTCTCAAATATGGTGAAAATATCTCCTAGAAACTCTCCTTGTCTTTGTATCAAGGGCTTTTTTTATCAACATCTCCTCCAGTCCCAATCAACACGTGAAAAACTATCTAATTTGGGGAATTCAGCAAAAAAAAAGAGATGAGGGGACCCCTCAGAATTGTGAAGGTCTCAAAAGTATAAGTGGATGTGCAACTTTAAAACCTCAGACTAAGGGAATTTTCTGAAATAAACAGTGAGAGAACACTGAGAGGAAAATGGTGTTGGCATCAGCAACTGGATGAACTCAGGAGAAGACAAGATTAATAACAGAAAGATTCAAGAGAAGCAGGAGCCAACAGTCATGATAAAAGACGAGTAGAGTGTGGACAGATAAACTGGCTGGCAAGCAAAAGAGAAAGAAAGGTTTGATCTGGCTGAAGCATTACTAGATCAGATTTGGCTGTGCAGCATCTAGAATGACACCCAGTACAGTGTGACAGATGCAAGGGAAGCGTATAAAAAAGTCCAGACTACTGCAGTTGTCAGCTTATTTAGATTTATATGCTCTTTGGTACAGAGGCCTTTCTTTTTTTCTGCCTCTCCCCCATTCTCCCAGTGTATTTCTTCAGGAATTAGTACACAGCTCTTCTTCCACTGGGGTCTGAGAGTCTATCACAATATCCAGTTATATAGTACTGACATAGATGACCATAGCAAAATAAAGATCATCCACTGATGATTCATACACACTACACTCCATCTGTAGACAACTGTTTTAAAATTTCTTACTTTATTCTCTACAGTACACCTTAATCTCCTTTTGACTTGGACAATATGTGAAAGAGGAGAATAAGACTCCTTGAGCAGGCCACTATGTGTTCTCAAGATCATTTGAGACTGTAATGACTCATCTGCGTCCTCACTATCCTCAGAAGTCCTTTTACCCAGATCTATACAGATACTGTCTACTTTCTGGAGGTTTGAGTAATAAAATGTTTTCTGTGAAGTTGTTTTCTATTCCCAAATCTATGGTGTTCTATACTGCAAAATAATGCTGCTCCTTTCAGCAGGATCCCAGACCTGTGTCTCTTGGCACTTTAATGATAGATCAGGACAACAATTGCAAGATGTCACTGTTTCTTGCAGACCTTACCTTTACTTTGTTTATCATGCGACTCTGTAAGAAACTGAGTGATACGGTCTGAAGGAATAGCAAAAGAAATCCCAGCTGTGACCTTCAAGGTGTTAATCCCAATCACTTCACCATCCTGTTGAGAGACAGTACCCTATTAATTCAGTCCCAAGTGACAGGGTTCATCTTACTGCCTAGCATTTCATGTTAAAAGCTAGTGTAAGAAATTTTAGAGTGTTGTAATCACTCCAGAAATAAACATCAGTTGTAAGGGAGGATCTGGGCTCTGATTCACAGTCCCTTTCACATTTCACTGTGCTAGCCAGAGAGATTACAGTACAGTTTGTTCATCCAAGGTCCATCCCAACACTCAGCAAAGAGATTCCCTGCACTGAGCAGGCAGTGGAGCCACTGTAACCACTACAGCCATAATTCTCCAACCTGCAAAATCAGTGCTGGTTTAAAGTATTCTATTTTAAAATTAATTGTGCAGACCAACCAGGTCCCACCTTTGCTGTGCATCCTAGGTTCCACAGGGAGAACAAGTATGACTGTTCCTACCAGAACCCATTTCTCTTACTGCTGTGTAAACTTTCCTCTGCTCTACAGGGCAGTGTTTTCCAATGGTGTATGAACCTAATTTGCATAGTTTGTATTGACTTCAAGGTATCTGCCTACCATTAGCTTGAATGAATAAAAGCTGGTGTGACCTGTGAATCTTTCCAATATTTTCTCACTTCAAACTAGCTCTTGATGCAAAACAGAAGAATCAAGTCACCTGGACTTACCAGATTAACCAGAGGTCCTCCAGAGTTGCCGTACTGTAAAAACGATACAAGGGAACAGTAAATTGGTGCTTCACTGCAGGAAAGGCAATTTTCGTTTCAAACAGTATTATTTTTATATAAGTAAATTAAAAGATCTAAACTGTAAAAAGCAGGCTATTTCCCAGGCAGCACAGAAGGACACAGTATTGACCACAGAAGATTAGAGGTAGGTCTTACCCTACCCATACACACCTCTTATGATTAGATTTTTTTTTATTTTTTAGAGACAGGCCTTAAGTTAGGAGCAGAAACTGACCACTCCAAACAGTGAGACCCTAAGTTTAGGAAGAAACAGTAACAGGTAAAACAAGCATTTCTATTCTTCTAAAGGCCAGCAGAATAAGGTAGAGTTTAAGTAGTTTTATTGATCACTTTGGTTTGTAACATGGTCAGTCTCTCATACTCCACTGGAACACGGTGGTTTACACATTTAATCAAATCATAGTGCTATGAGGTAGACACTACATAAGGATTGATTTAGTAACCATAGACATGCAGCCCTCTCTAGGGAGGTAATATAGCAGCTCCGAGCAGCTCAAATTTGCTTAATACCTAATGGCCTTCAATGAACACATCCAACAGGACTATAGGAAATGAGTTGGAGAAGTTGCTTGTCTCAAGTTTGTTTTTGAGTTTTCAAGTAGGTCTACTGAACAGCCAAGAGCAGCAACTTAGCACTCAAAAGAAACAAAAGCTAGTGATGCATGACAGCAACATCAGCTATATAAACTGTTTATACTTAGATAGCACTGGGCAAACCTTATAAATTCTCAGAAGAATAAAGCAGACATTCAAGTTTTTAAAACAGCTTCAAAGTTTGAGTTTAAACAGAGATCAGTTTCTTACATTGTACCTTTTCAGTGATCAGACGCTACACACTTGATTTTTACATCTGACTGACACAGAGGAACCAAGCTAGTGATGTTTCAGCCTTCCTTAGTGTATTATCTGTCCTTCACTTGTCATCTGTTTGAAGGATGTGATAATGAAAGAACTTTGTCATATGCAATATATCTCCATTTAGGAGCTATGGCCCTGTTTTCTCCTGCCTGATGTTGTTGCTGTCCCAGCACTTCTCAGAAGGCAGCTGCATACACATTCCTGCAGGGAAGTCTTGGCTGAGCCACAGGAATGCTCTGAGTAGACCAGCTCTCAAACTCCTCCCATCCCCAGGAGAAAACTAGTGCATTAGCTAAGCACAAAGCATCTCTATGCCAGGGACTATCTTCTTATCTTGTGGTCTCAGATGGCAAAGCAATTCAAATATATTGTCAGTTACCTTACCTCCTCTGCTGTCACTATTTACACACACTCTGCTGTCCTTGTCTAAACTTGCTCATTAGCTTTTGAGGACAGTGAATGCCTAAGTATATACAAGAAAGGAGTCTGATCTTGAGGAATGTGTATAGGCCTGAAGTCAAGAATCCCATGTTCTAATTCTGCCTCTGCCACTAATTCAGTGTGTGCTCCTAAGTAACTCATTTTGAAAAAGTTTTCCTATTCTCCTTATACAACTGGAGAGAGTAATTTCAATTAAATATCTTAAGGGGTTCATCTCCTGGATCATATAAAAGCTTTTTGGATTTGACTTTCATGTCATATCTTAGCACTCTCTTTTTCTCCACGCAACTTCTCAACAAGTCTGCGACAATAAACATTCGTGAAGCACTTCAAGTGTAAAACACTAAGTGTTATGACTTGCTACATCAAATTTGCCATCGAGGTCCAGCAAATAAATCCTAAAAATATTTTCTTTTCAATGTGTAACATATTTAAACCATAAAAATTCAGATCATTTTCTACCTCAGTTATGCATGTAGTGCTCTTTTTAGAATCAGTACAAGTTATATACATACCCAAGGACTTTACTTAAGCGCTTTGGATCCCTCCAAGCTGCTCTGAAGGGACATTATTGTCATGTATTTCTATATAAAATGCAATGCTAGAACCTTCAAGTCCAAACTGCATCTCAAACTTTTTGTTATTTTACATCTAGATTCTTACTTGGAGTACGTGATGTGCAAAGGGAAAACAAGAACAACAGAAACATAGCCCTCTCCTGAACTTCTTAACTGGGTCTCACGTTACTAAATTGAAGCAGATACTATCACACTACTCCATTTGATTCTAATGCATGGAGAAGAAACTTTGGCTCTATTTTACAACTTGCCTGGCCAGATCAGCTGAACAAGCAGAGATAAATGTGCTGATTTACAGCTGGTCTATAAACCATGTGTTACCACATGAGATCTAGAGAATGAGAAGGGTCGGTTACATGTAATGTCTTCACAGACAACCTCAAAGAGGGTAGTTTTATTTATCAGACATTTCACAACACTAATGCCTGAATATAACTTACAGACACTGCATAGTCTTTTATAAAAAGAAGAGCCTATTATTGCTTTTAAATGAAGCTGCTTTTATTTAGTGGATTCATCTTTCAGAACACACATTTCCCTGCTGAAGGTGGGGGCTTCCATGTCACAGGACTGTGAAACTGAGCTCCTTACATGCCTAGTACTTACATTGATAATAGCATCTGTCTGAATATAATCCATGTCTGAGTCCCGCAGGCCGAGTTCTTTGCCATCTCTCTGAGCAGTGCTGACAATACCTGTTGTCACAGTGTTCTGTAAGGCAAATGGACTTCCAATTGCCACCACAAATTCTCCTGGCCTCAGATCAGCAGAGTGTCCCAGTAACAATACTGGTAGTTTTTTCTTAAATAAAAGCAGATAGAAAGAAATAAGTATTAGTTTATACATGAAAGCAATCTGATGGGAAAAATCAAAAACTACCAAAAATTTAGGCACATCCATTACATTGACAAAAGACACACTCACTATCGTTTACCCAAAAGTTATGCCAGGTAAAAATAGTATACCGTCTTCAGAAACACACTGCTAGCAACAGTACCCTGCAATTTCATCCAGAAATAAAAAGCCAGCAAGATTCTGAAACAGATTTCCCTGTTTTCCAGCAGATTGTTCTCTCCTCTTCCTAGAAACATACAAACTAGCTGACCATACTCTCTACCCTACATACTACCTTGCAGTTCAAGAAGTGGCATAAAGCTAGAAGGATCAGTCAAAATAGCCTGGGTTGTCAGGTAAAGACAGCAGAATCTGGGCAAATATTGACTGAGCTGCATTTTTTAACCTGAACTTTTAGCAGTTCCTAGCACAGACGACAAAGTAAATTCATTCTAAGTTATGAAACATTTCATGGCCTGTATTTATTAGTATATTGTTTTCCCAAGATATATTTCCAAAGAACCCCTAAACATATACTCCAGCCAATCACTCTGTACTAAATGAAACCAAAATAGGGCTCCTAAATTTATTCATTCATCTGCTTATGTCGCTCACCTTAGGGTGAATCTTTATTGTCGCTATGTCAGATTTCTTGTCAATATCTCTGATGGTTGCTTCATAGGTATCTCCATTCTGTAGCTGCACTTTCAATTGTTGTCTCCCTGATACAGCATTGGTGCTTGACACCACGTGTGCATTGGTCACAATTAAACCTGAGTCAGACATAATAAACCCAGATCCACTGGAAAGTGGGACATTTCGCCCAAAGAGAGGGTGCCTGTACAAAAAGCAAGTAATTATAACTCATAAAGGAAGCTTAACTTAACAGCAGGTAACATTAGGTACCATTTACTACCTTTAACCCTGAGAAATAACAAAGCATTTGATGACAGAGGGTTTTTTGCTGAAGATTGTGACTGCTTTTAGCCAGCCAGGGAGATAGCAAACAATGTTTTCAGACAACCAGCAGCCTTTTTCCTTTGTTTTCCCATTCTACCTTCATACATTTCCTTGCAAAGAGACTAGGTGACAAGAAAGCAAGGAGGAGGAGCCCATCTTATCCCACTGGCTGCTGCTTCTATGGGAAGAAAATAATGATAGGAAATAGTAGGTCTGACAAGTGGATTGATATTCCAATGGAAAAAAGGGAAGAAGAAGGAACCTTGCAGCTGGACAAAGGAGTAAAGGAAGAAGTGATGTCTCCTGGAATCATGAAGCCCAAGTGTGGACTGGCAGGAAAAAACATGTCTGGAAGGACTGGGAATATGAAAGAAAAGAAATGAAGCACACAAATAATGAGTAAAACTTGGTCAGAAACATCATCTGCTGCAATACAGACGGTTAAAAGACTTTATAAACTGTTTAAAGCATGATGACTCTTCTGTGAACAACTGCTGCAATGACTTTAGATTTGTTAGAGGAACAGAAAGTGCCTGGGTAGTAGATGATGAGAAAAGGCCCATAAATTCTTTTTTCTTCTGAGATATGGTCCTTATTAGGAAATTGTTTGAAAGTTCTGGGCTATACAGAAGTAAAGAATTGGAGCCAATCCCAGGCAGAAGGCAATACCACAATTAGCACCCCGTAGGCTGCTGAACAAACATTACTTATAGGGAAAGAACAAACAATCTCAACTACATCTGCAAGGATCTTAAACATCTTTAGCTATAGCACCCTCTCAAAAAAACAGTCACTATGTGCATAAAGGTCTGTTTCAGAAAACCTGATTATTTCCATTTTGCATGCTAAAAAAAGCCTGTACAAATTCTCCAAATTCTTAAGCCCATGTAAAATTGGAGTACTCTAAGCAGAAAAGTATTCAGGTAATGGAGTACAAATAATATTTGACATAATTTCTTCTGACAGCAGGTTGGTTTGAGCACTCAGTGTTAAACTTGCCTCCCAGGTTGTTTTGAGTACTCCATGTTAAACTTGCTGACTCAGCTCCAGCTTCAGTGCACTTTATATTGGTATGCTTTGGTCAGCAAATTTACTACATTTTTTTCCTATCACAAATCATTTTTGTGTTTAGACAGGTTAAACCAGGTCAACATAATACCTCTTAATGTTCTCCTGCCAAAATAAAATCACCTCTTATTGAAAGTAGAATAAGCATCAAGGACCTATGTTTTCCCACCCTACTTTCAGGATTTGTTTTCTTTAAACTGAGATCATAAACATAATCCAAGAAGCAGCACATTTTAGTGAAGGCTGATCTTCAAAGATGAGATGGACTTATTTTAGGGCATACAATATGTATCAGAAACACTGTAAGCCAAATAAAATAGATCTATTAAACAGGAACAAAGCACACAAGATTCGTGGTTCTCTGGAAAAATGTGTCTGCTGTAATGTTTCAGAGTATTTTGTGAACTTCAAGAAGTTACTACTTGTAGACCTTTGTTAGGCAGTGTAAGTAAAACAGAAAGAATTGAAAAATGTTACCTGAGGAAAAGTTCAATGTGCACAACTGCAGGTGCGATCTTTTCCACCACATCTGCTATGAAGTTGAATTTGTATCTTGGGCTGCTGGACTGTAGGTGACCTATACTAGCAGAAAGAATTGGATATGTTAATAAGACAATACCCTTTTTTATCAAGTAGGTGAGATAAATATGCTTTGAATTGGTGTGTTTCTCCTAATGGGACAATTTGCAAACTGGTATTTGAAAAGTAGTCAAAGTAAGACAGTTCAAAATTTATTCAGCATTTTGCTTAATCCTGATAAAATTAAGTATCAGCATCACTTAGCTATAAGTTCTTTGATCTCTTTGGAAGTCTAAAAGCCTTGTCTGAAGTATTTTTCTCAGGACAACTACTAATTACTATCTAAACCACATGCTGTCATAAGATACGTAAGGTTAGAAGGGACCTCAGGAGATCTCTAGTCCAACCTCCTGCTCAAAGCTGCATCTGCTACAACACCAGAGAAGGAAACTCAAAGGGTCTGTCTAGTTGGGACTTGCAAAACTCCAAGGATGGAGACACCAGAAACTCTCTGGGCAACCTGTCCCACTGTTTCACTATCCTCCATAAAGTAAAAGTTTTTCTTTTATATAGCTTGAATCCCTCTTGTTAAAACTCATGTTTCAACTAATGTCCATGTTGTCTCCACTACACATAGCTGTAAGGAGCCTGGCTCCATCCTCCTGATAACTTCCTCACAAGCACGGGAAGGCCGATATTAGGTCCTCCTGAAGCTGTCTTCTCTCCAGGATGAACAAGCCCAGTTTCCTCAACTTTTTCTCACTGGAGATATGTCCATCCCTCCTCCCAGC
>JAOEHX010030284.1:18988-29474 GCA_025448015.1 Bolborhynchus lineola
TCTCACAAAGAACCGGGCAGAATTTAAAGACTTAAATGCTTAAGAGACCATCTTTCCAAGAGCTATCCTCCTTAAGATAGGTCACACAAAGCAGTACAGCTATCATCTGGAAGGGTATTTGTACAGGCAGATTAAAAAAAAAAATAAAATACCTAGGCTTCTAACTTGCTGTGAAAATGTGAAGAAATATGCTATTCTTCAGATACAGATGGTGCACTCTGCAAGCCCACCTGCAAAGAAAGCATGGAGAGCTACAGAGTAGTTTCCTTGTATAGGCCTCCAGAACTTGTCAGAGGCAGCCACAATCTACTCCAGAGCAAGCAATCTTAGCCATGGTGTGTATCTGACAGCCACCCACATCAGGGCAGGAAGAAGGAAAGGGAGGAATCTCCCTCCTATATTAATGCCATGCCAAACTGCACCACTAAATACTGTAGAAGTCAGGCCCTTGAATTTTTCCTAAGAGTGAAGAAAAAGCTTATAAAACTTCTTCCTGACTAGATTTTTGTGTAAAGAAGATCATCTGTGGACATGCTGCAAGCCAGCAAGAAAGCAAGGGTGACTAGCGCAGCAAACCTCTGGAGACTGAGTCATTAGGTCCTAGGTATGTGTTCGTCCCTGCTGGCCCTGTGTACCTTTCCTTTATCAGGAAAGTGCATGTCAGTTGTAAATGTACTTCCTCATATACAACAAACTGAGGACCTCTAGAGAACAGTGTCAAAAATAAAACTAAACAAAAAAACTGAAAAAAAGAAAAAATTGCAGGACTTCTTTTCTTACTGCTTCTGGCAATCAGCTAGCCTCCATCCATATTAAATAGTTCTCTGTTTGGCTTCTCCATACTTGAAAAATCCAGAACTCCTGGACAAACCATGGGGCAGGGTGATTGCATGCAGTGTGGTAACAGGTAATGTGTATGAAACAGTTTAATCAGATCTGTGACTGTTGGACCATTATTCATTTGCTTATCACAGAAGACTCTGTTTAGACTTCAGAGAATTCTGAACAACTTCAGTTTTTCAGTGCCTTTTTTGTATTGAGGGTTCCAAAACTGGATGCAGTATTCTAGATGTGGTCTAACAAATGCCATGCAATACAGCCGCAGTATTTGGAACTGCATTTAGATCCCAAGTTTGCAAATTTTTTTAAGTATGTACATTAGAAACCTGCTGTAAATAAAAACCTAAAAAGTTTTTAAAATTCCCATTTAGGTTGCCACAGACAGCTAGGCATAGCAATAAATTACTAAATATTAAGTGTTCTGATGAAAGCCAGTGCAGATACACAACATTTATGAACACTGAATAGAATTCTGTGGAAATGAAGATCTTACAGAGAGGAAAAAGCCCACAGCATATTGGCTTCAAATGTCACAGCATCCTGGATTTGAACATCCCAATATCTCAAAGTAATAGTACTGCTTGTGCTAGAATGTCATACTTTCTGCAATCCCTAATATACGAGGACATATCACTGCATATGTTAAACATATGTTAGAGGACGTATCACCACACTCAAACAGCAATCTTCCACATTGACAGCCTGATGCTTTAAAATTAACTATGGGATCTAGGGAAGGGAGTAAACAAGTTGGAATCAGATACAGCAATAACTTTTTTGGCTTTTTTCATAAATGGTGCAACAGCACACTTTAGCACAGGACTTACAATTTTTTTTCCTGCCATTTCGTCACGAGGCAGAACCTCTACATTCTAATTTCTCAACGACATCAACTTTTCAGAAGTGAATCTTTGTGCTATCATGATTTGCCCTAAGTTCAACTCATGTTAAAGGATGAATTTACTTCACAGTAGGTCTTGCGCACCAAGTCAACACCTGCTCTTAAGGGTTACAGATTTGCCTACTACTAGATCACATAACATAATGAGTCATCAGTTGCCCTTTACCCAAGTTTTTAAAAGGCAAGTAGGTAGGAGACATCACACAAAAAGGAAAGATACACAGAAGAAGAGAAATTTAATAGAGTTGTAATGAATTTTAGTATTCTGTGTAGTTCTTAAAGATCATTTTCACCGATCCTTATCTACAGGTATTTTACTGACCACTAAACCTTGTAACTAGTAAATTACTTGGGACAAATATAAAAATTACAGCACAATGCTGTCTAACCTACTTACGAAAAAGATGCTTCTGACCTAATCTTTGAATGAATTTGTAAGATAGTGGTTGACAGAGAACTGTTACAGTTGTTATAGTTCCTGCAGTCCCTCATAAAGGTTTCACAATAAAGTGTTAGAGGACCTGCAAAGTCAGAAAGTGAGAGGCCTTACATTACCACAGCATCCAAAATACCTAAAGCAAAGACAGGAATGGCCCCAGCACTGGTACCAAGGAAGAAAGTATTGAAGAAACTAGATCAAGATAGTTAGGCATTTTTGCACAGAAGACCGTGAGTTCTTTTTCCTGTTACGGGACATGGGATTTACATGCTTACACTAGCAAGCTAAATTTATATGATACCATACAAACAGAAGGAACAACTTGGCAGGACCAGATTTGGTCTATTACTTTATGTACATTCTCACACACTCTAAAGAAATCTAACCAATTGTATATGCTCATTTCAGTACTTGGTTTAAAAGAGACACCACAAACAGGCATTGAAGAGGGCGGTTAAAAATAAGCACGGTACGCTGTTACTTATTTTGCTTCCTGGGCCACTGAAGATTTATTTCACTTTCATTTCTCAAGCAACTTGTCTGACACCGCAGTATATCTTTTGAAGTCTACTAACATGGCTCTGAATACCTGCATACACAGTGGTGTTTACTGACAGGATGTAACATTATCATCACATTTATCTTAACAGATATGACCATGGATCTATGAGTAGACTGGCTAGACCCTCAGCTGATAGATTAGCATATAACTGGGTGAGAAAAGCATGGTGAATGCAGGCTTTCAGTTGGCATAAATCAGCATAGCCCTATGTGAGACAGAGCAACTAAATCCTTTTGCATCTGCGGAGTGCTGAACTGCTCTGTCCATACCACAGCATTGCATATGGCCAAAAGAGGGGAATGCCTGCCAAAGAACTTACCACTCCTGACTAGACATCATGGAAACACCATGGGTGGCAGTGGCTTTCCAGGTAAGACTTGGAGTAGGCAGAGAGAAAAATGTCTGGAAGAAGTAGTGGATGAATGTAAGCATGGAAAGAGCTTAAGAAAATAAAATGCAGCAATACAGAAAGGAGACTGTATAACCAAAGCTAAACTTGTCTTCCTTCCATGCCATAGTGAAGGCATGTCTTAGTGCAAGCTGAAGTCCAGAACCTCCTTGTAGGGGTCAGAAGACAAGAATATTCAAACCTGAAGGTGAATCCAAATTAGCACTATATATTAAAGGAAATCTCAAACAACGAGGATCAAGAATAATGGACATGTAGGCTTTGTAAGAAGGGTGTAGCTGAAGATATACTGGTCTGATTAGAGATGAACTGGTTTTATTATTGTCTGGTGGAGACTAAATACTGGTGAATACTGACTTACAAAGTTGAGATGCCTTCGTAGAAACTGACTTTTCAATCATTTTCTGCATGCTGCAAGTGATGAGAACCTTTAAACATATTCTGACATGACAGGAACTCAAACTATGGACTTGACGAAACAGCAAACTAACATTAACTCTCTCGCACAGAATCATAGAATGGTTAGGGTTGGAAAAGAAATTAAGATCATCTAGTTCCAATCCCCTGCCATGGACAGGGATGCCTCACACTAGACCATGCTGCCAAGGCCCTGTCCAACCTGGGCTTGAACACTGTCAGGCATGGAACATTTACAACTTCTTTAGGCAACCTGTTCCAGTGCCTCACCACCCTTACAGTAAAGAACTTCTTCCTCATATTTAACTTGAACTTCCCCAGTTTAAGTCTGAGACGCTTAGCCCTTGCCCTATTGCTACGGTCCCTGATGAAGAGACCCTTTCCAGCATCCTGGCAGGCCCCCTTCTATAGGGGAGAGCTGCTATGAGTTCTCCATGCAGCTCCTCTTCTCCAGGCTGAACAGCCCTACTTAAGGGAACTGAAATGTTGCTTATAATTAATAACATTTTAATGCATATTTATTAATCTTGTTTTCATCAGAAGCTCCCAATATGCTTTACAAGGAAGAAACTGCAGCCTAAGAAACTGAAGAAGGAAGGACATCCAACATTGGTATATTGTACAAGCTCACCCTGAAAATGAGTTGTAATTGCAGTAAAAATCAGGGCTTTTTGTCAGACCTTCAATCTATGCTTTACTTTGCTTTAGTTGGTACACACTATCTGCTGCTACTGTTGTTACCAAAACATAAAATTGAACATGTGTCTTTTCCCCTCACCCAATACTCTCGCTGTCTTGCAGTTCCACGTAGCTCTCAGACCTCTGCTGGACTGTGAATGTAAAAGCTCTGTTTACAGCAGCTTTGTGTATTTTGACCTACTGACCGTCTGAGATTTGCCATGTATTTTTTCAAAGGTCTCTCAATAACATGCATTATTTTCCATGTTATTACTGCATGTTCAAAATCATCTCACTCTAACCAAAGCTGATTTATCTTGGCAAAAAAACCCCATAATTTAATCCAACTATCTGTTGTATAAACGAAGTATCAAAGGTGTTACAACAGGGATGTACTTGAAGTAAGAACAAATTTATACTGTATGAGTCTTTAGCCATCTACACAATTTCTTAATCAAAAGAACTAGATTTTCCCCATTTCCTCCACAGCCACAAATCAACCAGATTATCAGCAAAGCTGAACTCTTATCCTACCGTTTCAATTAAGTGATTAGATCTTCAGAAGCTCCTCAGCTCCTCTCACAGAACACTCAAAATCCAAATTTGGATGTAAGTGCATAAACTGAAGTTAAAGATGTTCAGCCTATTTCATAAAATATGATCTTACATTTCCAGTTCTATGGACTCCCAACTACACTAGACTTACACAGCTAGAGCTAAGTGCCTATCAGGTGAGAGCATATTATCAGCTTAAGACTCTTCCTAAATAGTAGTGTTACCTATGAGTTCATTTAATGACATTTGATTTACTTTCTTGTGGAGACAAGACTCACCCCAATCTCATTTACACTACTGTAAATCAGGAACAACTCCAACAGACTTGTGGAGTTAACCTAGTATGAAGATGACTGCAAAAAAAATCAGCAGAAACAACTGTCATAAACCCAGAGAAGACAATAAAGCTAGACCAATTTATATTTGCAAAAGACTGAATATTTAAGAGTATTTGCCAACTTACACCCTGGAGAATTAAATCAAATCACATTTAATACTTTCTTAAAGACCATACACTGCACTAAAATCCACAATTTTATATTCATTAAGAATCTGTGAGCCTGGGAAACTCATTCTTTTAAGGCTGATCCCCCATTCCCCTTTTAATCCAAGCTTCAGAAAAGATCTGTGTGCTCAGCAAAAATTATTATGTCTAAGGGAGGACTTCACCCTGGCAGATCCAATCACCAGGGATAAACACCGTCCCTACTGTGCTTTCATGGAAAGAAATGAAATACAAATAAAAGATTACAATATCTCTGCTTAAAAAACAGAAACATCTGCTGGAAACATAGGTTCATGGTCAGGTTTTCTGACGAATTCAGCACTAAGATCAAGTTGCATAGCTGTGCACTGACCATAAAGTCTTGGTGAGTTTAGTGCCACATTATGGTTCAGGCAACTTGTTTATACAATGGATATCTACCCTGCACAGATGAAAACAATTTGGTGAACCAACACCAAACTGTTTTTCTTGTGCAGTGCAGCAATCACAATGGCCAGAGACAGATTAACACAAGCCTTACAGACACCTCGCTGCCTGACTGACTTCAGATGCTTAATTCCTCCTTCCCAAGTGGTCCTCATAAGGATATTCAATAAGAACATCTTTCCTGTTAGTGATCCTGTACAACACAGTGAAGTGCTATACTCTGAATTATACACCAAACACTGTGCAACATTCATCCTCACCTGTAGGAACTCAAAACAAACTCAGACATGAAGAAAACAAGCAGTAAAGGAATGTGACTGGAATTTGTGTATTTAGTCAATACCTTGCAGAGCATTTACCTGAATATAGCCAGAGGCAGCTGTAAGGCTTTGATGACAATAATAGCAGTATAAGACTTAAGCATCTCTTACTGGCCCAATTTCTTAGAAAGGCAAGTAATGATATCCTGAGTCATTCCTCTGTATCTTCAAGGTTAGGTACAGGAACACTCCAAACATGCCATACAGAAATGCGTGCAAAGACTCTGCTCATGCATTAACTATATTTCAAACACTTATTTCAGAGAACTGAACTTTTAGGCTCATCTCTTGCAAGTATTTGACTGACATGGGTGAGGCTTTTTACATCATGACCACTTTCTGAGAGTGCCTTCAGTTAAACAGTGCAGAGGGGACACATCCTCAGGCAGAACCCTGCAAAGGATTAAAATAAATGTACTTGTTTCCTGGGACTTCTTTCCGCAAAGGTTTTCTAACCCATCTTTTAGTTCTCCTCGTTGCACTGACAAATAGAACCCTTAATTTCAAAAAAGAAATGTTTTTTTGCTTCCCCATCCTTGGTGAGAAAATACAAAACTTTCAAGATCTGAACTGTATTCACAGAAAACTTAGCAAAACATTGCAGGGAATTATTAACTGTATTAAGAAGTTGTACTTAGAGATCATAAACAGCCCTTTGTGCAAGAAAGAGTCTGACATAAATTGGCTGTAGACTGCAGGTGACCATGTGAATCTGTTGAGTGAGAACACCTTAATAGATATGTGTGTGGCGCTGTTATATTTGCTGCAGTGAGAAAGAGAGCTCTGAAAGAACTAATCTTCGAGGACAGAGGTTGTCTTGCATAAATGTTTATGCTGTTAGATACACACTAGCCTTTAATAGCTTGTCCTTCTCACAGTAGGTGACAGAAGGCAGGAAAAGGCCAGCTGCTTAAAAAAAATTGCCATACAATAAGGTATCTAGTGCTGAAGATGAAAAAAATAGTATCTGTAGCATACAGTTTGAATGTGCCTAAGAGTTCTGCAGGCTGCTCTATTAGAATCTCAGAGGTTCATGAGTTTGCTCAGGTGTACAAAGCTAACTGTATGCGTAACAGCTTTCAGGGCATAAGCATACTGAGGAACATCAATGCCAGAGTTCCTGCATATCCATCCAGTACACACCTCCTTTAATACAGCGTACCTAGAACTTGCATCTTGGAATGGTGTCCTTCAAGCTAATCCAGACTTCAACAAGGAAAACAGTATTTTAAATTTAGTCAGTTTTGGGATTATCACTCAGTCATCCTGGGCACCTCTTTCCTCCTTTCCTTCCTTCCTGCATCCTTTATTACTTCTTTTTCATGCATCTTTATCCACCAGTCTTCTGTCACTAGGAAAACACAGCTAAATTTCCTCAGTCTATTTTGTTTTATCACAGCCAGAATCTAATTTAGCATCAAGCTAAGCAACTGGAAATGGACAGGAGCAGACATTTCAAAAGCTGCTCCTCAGGGTCACTGCATGTTCTTGAAATGGCCTAAGTCACACTATGTAAGGCTACTGTTATCTGAGATTGTTTAATATAGGAATGGTAAAATTGGATTGGTAAAACTGGATTTACTTTGTAACTAGCTTAGCCCTTCGAACTCTTGAGTCATCTGAGGCCAGATTCCTTTCAAGAACAGGGAAGAGAAAAACTTGACAGTAATTTAAAACTGTCGACTTTCTTCTAAACCTCTCATTACAGCCATTTCATGTTATTGTTTTAAAAAAAAAAAAAAAAAACCACACCAACAAAACCATAATTGAGTCTATTCCTGGCTCAACCACCAACTCAGCCTGACCTTGGGCAAGACACTTGGCTTCTCTGGACGTCAGTCTGTGCAGCTGTAGAATCGAATAAAAAATTTAAACTTAACAGAGAACCAGAAGCTGAGGTTTTCTGGGATGAAAAATAAAACCAAAATAAAGGGAACACTAAAATAGTTGCTTGAAAAAAGAAGTAACCTCTACATCAGAGCTCCAAATTCCTAAGCCGATTAGCAGTAGATTCAGGAGGATTCCTTAAATAAAATGTCATATATACCAAACCCCAAGCACTCAGTAAACCCTTAGATGCAGGCTAGCTCACTCATTTTGGTTAAACATTCTGATTATTTCATGCGGATCAGTTCCAACCAAGTATTACAAGTATTAAAGCTAACAGCTGCTGATGTGAAAAGGAACAGGCAAACAGCAATTCATAGCTACAAAATACTGGGGAGACTGATCATTGCAGACCCAGTCCAATATCTGGAGCAAGCCCTGGCTTTGACAAGATACTCCTAAAGGAACTCTAGGAATACCATTTGATCTCCTTCCTCTCTGTAGCAGTTTACCTTCTCTCAAGACCGTGACACATAAAAGGTACCCTAATTCACAGGAAGGCTACAACTCCACCCCTCCCAATAATACTGGCATTTTTGTTATCTATGAATGAACAGGATGGTTACAGGTTCACCTGACATAATGGAAACATTAATGCATGATTTAAAACTCCATAAGGCACATGACTTTCCTTTCCAGGAACACTGTGAGAAAAGTAGCAGAAGGAAACCCTTAAAATACCAGTAAGTATGTGAAAAGATATGAGCAGCATTAATACTTCAATAAAGAGAGTCATTTTAATGCTAAAAAAATAAATAAATAAAAAATTATCAACTTAAGTGATTACTAAACTCTCTAAATTTAAACCATCAAGCCTGAAGTTGCTATAGCATATCACAATATGTGAGCAAAGGCCTTGGTATGTTACTGTAAAGAGATCATTTGATCTGCTGAGTATCAATATTTTAAACTCTAAAGGAGGTTCACAGGCTGTTATTCCCACGTTATTCTCTACAAGACCACACTATGTTTTACGTGTTTTAGATACCACTTGTTGTGTTTCCTGCCCTGTTTGGCTTTAAGAGGCATTTTCTGAGTAGATACCTAGCAGGTGAATACAACTAACTTCTCATACATCACCAGAGAAGGCATCAAAACACAAGCGTTCCCAAGTCCCTGATCTGCTTTGTGCGGGCCATGGTGTGATGGACCCGCAGTGCAGCCTGCACAGTCAATGCCACAAAATGCCTCAGCAGTGAGTGACAACATCATGAAACAAACATGGTGCTGGCAGCAGTGTACTGCTGCCCTGCCAGCACATCCTGCCTTGAGAAGAGGCGACGGCCAAGGATGTAACTGCTGCCCCACAGCCTGATGTCCTCCACTGAGCTCCCATCCATGCCGTCAAGCGCATTCAACTCTTGCTCCCGGGAGCGCTGCAGCAGGGACATGCACAATTCCAAGGTGTCCACAGCCATGTAACACAGAGGAAACTTTCCCAAACCTTTAGCCCACACTGAGAATCATCAAGGAAGGTATTTGCCATTCAGACAGGTCCCGAGTACCCCTTCCCCACACCACAGCAATGCTAACCGCAGGGCAAGATGCCTTGATCCTGGGGCCACCCAGTCTTCACAGACCACTGAAAACCGGGATTTTTCTCAGCCTGAACCCAGCTGTCCACCCTCCGCCCCACGGGCAGGCCCCACCATGCTCCTACCGAATTCACAGGCTCCCTTCTGGACCTGGGAGACAGCGGGCAGGCCGTGCTGCAGCGCCTTGCGGCTCACCGCCTTCAGCTGGCAGATGTTGTCGTAGGTCCGGCCGTCGCTGCCGCACACCTGGGCGCTGAGCCTGCACTGGCAGACGCCCTTAGCGAAGCGCTTGCCCATGGGGTAGCGGCAGTCAAGGCTGTCCCCGCAAGGCGGGTCCTCCTTGCGGCCGCACGAGTCCCCCTCACCCGCGGCGCAGATGAGGCAGCAGCTGCAGCGGTCGGGGACGTATCCGCTGGGGCAGCTGGGGCTGGGGCACTTGGAGACATCGCAGCGGGTCGGGCACTTGGCTCGGGCGGCCAAGAGCTCCGCGGCGCCCGGGCTGCCGCTGAGGGAGAGCAGGAGCAGCGGGCTCAGCAGCGACACCCGCATCCTCGCTGGGCTGCCTGCTGGGAGAGCGGCGAAGGGGTGCGAGCCCGCCCGGCCCGAGGGGAGGAGGGGGGGAAGGTGCAATCGCGGTGCAGCGAGGGAAGGGAAAGCCGGGCTTTATGCACACGCGGGAGGATAAGTGTCCTCTGCCCCGAGCAGAGCTCCTGCAGGCGGAGCGGGAAAGAGCAGGAGATGGAAGGAAGGAGGCTTCAGTATAAAGCCGCAGAGTCGAGGCCAGCTCAGTCCGAGGCGCTGCTCCCCGGGACTAGCTCGCAGGGCTGAGGCGCCGAGCCATGCCCGAGCCGCCGCGCAAGGTGAGCGCCGTCCCCACGCGGCCGCGGGAAGCTGTGAGGACGGCGCCGAGCGGAGCCGCGGGGTTATATGCGGGACGTGCCCCGGGGCCGCCGCCGCCTCCAGCAGCAGCCGCAGGAGCTCCGCGGCGGCAACGACAGCCAGGCCCCACCCC
>JAOEHX010030285.1:0-14821 GCA_025448015.1 Bolborhynchus lineola
GGGGGGAGGCTGCGGGGCGGAGCCCGCTGTCCGGAGCGGGCTCTCCCGGCCCGGCTGCGGGGCTCCAGGCAGCCATGGTCGGCTATGACCCCGGCTCCAGCCGCGTCTCCACGGCGGAAGCGGCTTTGGCAGGGTCAGCATCGGGCTTCGTCACCCGGCTCCTTATCAGTCCCTTGGATGTCATCAAGATCCGCTTCCAGGTACCGTCCTCGCGGCGTGCTCGGGGTGGAGGAGCCCGTTACAGAGCGTGGGCTCTGGATCGGGCTCTGCGGGTCACTGGTGCAGCCGGAGAGCACTGACGCTGCTCCTCAGCCTCACCCCATGGTGCGTGCGGGTTCTGCAAGGTAGCAGGGCCATCCTGTGTCCACTGCTTCTGTTTGTACAACTTCACTGGAGCGTCTGAATGGGACCCTGCGGGGTTTATAGTTTATTTTCTTTCTCTGTCTTTATGAATGAATCATCTTCGCTATCTAACTGGATTTCACCATCATCCCTCCTGATTATCTTGTGTTGCACGTGTGCTTTGAGTCTTTTAGAGCCCTGCATAAGCCACATCGCGGTCATTTCTAGGTGTGATCCCATGGGAAGGCATTGCTGGGCTCTCGGGGCTGTGAATTCCCAAAGGGGACACTTGAACTTGTGGAACCGTGGTGGAATTGGAGAAAACCTTCTCTGTTCTCCTCCAGCTTCAGATCGAGCAGCTCTCCTCCAGAAACCCGGGCGCCAAGTACCACGGCATCCTGCAGGCTGTGCGGCGCATCTTCTGGGAGGAGGGCTTGGTCGCCTTCTGGAAGGGCCATGTTCCTGCTCAGCTGCTTTCAATGGGCTACGGAGCAGTTCAGGTGAGGTGACCCCTGGGCCCAGTGCACACGCGTAGGACTTTGCTCGTCTTCAGGTGAGGTGCATGGGCAGGTGCAGGAAGGTCCAGGTTTACACTGCGCTGATGTGAAGATGTGCAGCTGTATCTTCCTGGTGGATAACTCCTAAGTTTATATTCCTGAGCTTGCTGAAGTTGGAGCACAGAGAGAGCAGGCTGAGTTCTGTCTGTATCTGCTGTCACAGATAACCCCATTTGTTCCTGACACTTGGCTTACCCATTCATGTTCCAAACCTGTGCGGTGGTTTTGCTTTTGCTCATGTCTCCCTAACAGCCTGTAAGGAAAGAATTAGGCCGATGATGGTGTTTTGCACTGCATTGTTACGCTAATTTGTAACTACTAACAACATGATTTGGGAGCCGTGGTTGAAAGAGGAATGCCCAGTGTATCTGTAACATAACAAACGCTTTAGGATACACAGAGCACTGAACTGAGCTCTTCACAGTGCTAACTGCAAGGTTCAGCTCCAGCGTCAGAGCGCAGACTGTGCTGAGCATTCCCTGTGCTGCTGAGTGCTCCTTACAGGTTTTCTTTGAGCACACACACGCTCAGTGTGCAAGTTGGGAAGGACTTTTGAAGGACAGAGGGAGAAGGTGGTTACAGGCGGTGGGTGGAGCTCTGTGGGTGAAATGAGAGAGGAATTGGGGGATCCATGTCCCTGATAAGCATTGACTCCTTGACCTGCGTGTGCTTGTTCTGTCAGTTCATGGTGTTTGAGAACATGACGCAACTGGTGCACAACGTCACCTCCTACAACGCCCGCGACTCCTTGGTGCACTTCACCTGCGGTGGGCTGTCTGCCTGCACAGCCACTGTTGCAGTGCAGCCTCTTGACACGCTACGCACCCGCTTAGCTGCTCAGGGTGAGCCTAAGGTATGGCTTAGGGATCTGCACGTGTTTGGGATTATCTTCCGTAGCAGTAGCAATATTCCATGTGTGGGAAAATAGGAGGTTTAGAAAGTACAGAACGGCCCCAGGGGTTAGCATAAAGGAGCCGGTGCTGTTATTGAGCAGTGTCTGTACTGTTGCCAAGTTATCCTCTGTGCTGTTGGCACAGGTTTCTTAACTACATTTTGCTGCTCCTGATTTGTGTTTGACCCCTCACAGATGATCCAGAAAGGGGAAACTGTCCTTGCCAGGATAAGTCAAATTTTCATCTGGCCTGTTGGCCGTTTATAAATGCACTCCTCAGCCTGCTGAACGCTGTGGTTTTGAAACATGGCACAGAGTCATGTTTAGATAATGATGGGGATGATACCTGAAACCAGTGACCTTTCACTTGTATTTCATGTGCTTATTTATGCAAGAACTGGTCTCCATGCTAATTAGGTCTGTAATAACTAGACTTACATGTGTTTGTTTCAAAGCCATTAGCCTGCAGTAGATTCACAGTACGTATTACATGAATTCTGTCGCAGGAGCAAGCAGAGCTGTTAAGAGAAAAATAATCTCGCCTGCGAGGTGAGTGGTCTCTGGCCTCAGCTCTGTGCCTTGTTTCTTCCCCCAGCACAGCTTGTATGTGGGATAGTGTCTAGCCCAGTGCAAAGCTGAGGCTCATTGAGTTAGTCTCTCAAAGCCCAGAGGCAGGTTTAGGTTATCAGCTTATAAGAGTCACAAGGGTTGAGCAGAGAATACTGTGTGATGTGCAAAATCACTTTGTTCATTTCTTTGTACTTTAAGACAGTTGTATTTTGGCTACTGGGAAATAACTTGCCCCTTGGTTTGCTGTTCTAAGCCTGTTCATCAGAGAATCAGCCTCTTCTTTCTTGCTTAGATCTACCAAAACCTTCGCCACGCAGTGGTCACGATGTACCAGACAGAAGGACCTCGGACGTTCTATAGAGGTTTGACCCCCACAATCATTGCTGTCTTTCCAAATGCTGGTCTCCAGTTCTCCTTCTACAACATCCTGCAACAGTTTTCTGAATGGGTGATTCCAGCTGAAGGAAAGAAAGGAGGTAGGCACTTGGGACAGTGATGTCTGATGTGGGGGGAGAGAAAGGATGAATGCTACTTTGAGAGACTGACATAAGCTTGGTTTTCGGTCCTATCAACCTTTTCAATGCAAAAGTGTCTCAATTTCCCATCTGTCATTCTTACCCCTGCACAGATAGTGCAAAAGTAAGTACAATAAAGTTTACAGACAGCTCTTGTTATGGAATAACCATGATGGAAATGTGGACGGATGGGGAAGTGAAGTGTCACAGACTCGGATACTCCTTCTCAAGCTGTATCACATTACTGATCCTGTGAGGAGACAGTGATGTGTCTGTTCCATTAGTTTCCATTGAGTTCCTCTGTTCCAGTAGTGCTGGGGGGGTGGGACTCTTGGATTTCCTCAGGAAGTCTGCCTGAGTTTCCAACCCAGCTGTTCCAGAAGAGGATTCATTCAGCCTCATTTAAAACTGCCAAGCTCTTGAGTTGATATTTTTATGATGCTTTCTAGCTCCATTATACAAGAACCTCATCCTGAGGTTCTCAAGAAGGCTTCTCAAGAAGCAGCCTTTCACCTTGACAGTTTTAGATACTGGTGCCTCCTCAAGAAAGAGTGTATTCAGAATCAGCATGTTCTTACTCCTCAATGGAATTTCTTCAGGAGAGGATCTGGACTTTCCAAGATCATGTTTGCATGTTTAGTTTTAGACATCAGAGGCTGATGGTGATTGTGTGCTGGGAACTCACGTTTGTCAGGAAGAAGTCTAGTGCCACAAAACTCATTTCTCACAAGGCTCTGAACCCATCAGGCAATGCCAGCTTGTGACTTACTCCAATCCAGAATAAGTCAGAGCGATCATGACTGCAAGCTTTCCAGTGCCTGGGCTTTTACTGAGGGCAGGGAAACTCCAGCCACTAGTGGCAGGTTCTCTGGTGGCTGGGTTTTTTTGTGCTGAGCCACTTGGCAGAGCCAAACAAGATCAGTGCAGTGAACCAAGAGGAGCTGTTACATTCTGGCCCCAGAGGACATTGCAAACCAGATGTAGAAAATACAGATTGAAGTTCTGTGGCCCAGACTCTGCAGAAGAGGTGATGGAACTTTGAAGGGCCTTTTTGACCTTACTTCTTGTGCAGAGTGGTCTTTAACTGAAGTCTCATGATCTTTAATGCAAACTTCCTGCTAATCCTCTTTTCCCCTCCTGTCTCCCCTTTCCCAGGCAACATTAAAAACCTTGTTTGTGGCAGCTGTGCTGGAATCATCAGCAAAACCCTCACCTACCCCTTCGACTTGTTCAAGAAGCGACTGCAAGTGCGTGGCTTTGAGCAGGCTCGGGCAGCCTTTGGGCAGGTTAGAAATGTTGGAATTCCCTGATTTTTAGGAGGATGGATTTGTGAGACAATCCAGGGCCACCCCATCAATGATGTTTCACCAGTGGTACCTCCTGTGTTCGCATTTGGGTTAGGAGCTCCTGGTGACCTTGTTCTTGCCCATCTCCATCTGTTGGTTGTCTTGAAGCTGGGGATGGTTGAAGCAGGAAACAGGGGTTTGATATACTGAGTTTCTGGTTGCAGCCTGGTGGTTCTGATTGGGGACCAGATATCTAGCAGAGGATGACACAGGCTTTGTGCTGGGATCACCTGGCTGTCAGGATCTTCTTCTGCAGTTAATATTTTGACACAAGGAATAGGCACCCAAGTGTCCAACATCTTATGTACCAGAACATCCTGAAATTCAAAGCAAATTAAATACTTCTTCAGCACCTTCCTCTGTGCTCTATTTGTCTTACAATATATTTCACCTCGAAATAACACTGTAAGACAAATACGGATCCTTCAAGGAACTCTTTCTTTACATGACATGTGGAAAATGTCTTTTTTTCCCTCGAATTCCTTGGATCTGAGAAGCAAATCAGTCTGTACCTCAAGAAACTCTTAAGATAAGAATTTGAAGTCTTAACCTGTTGCATTGAATGCTTTTCCAGTGAGGTTCAGAAATTGTTCTTAGCACTGATGTGTCACAAGATGTTAAAACTTCCCTGGGACACAATGACATGCAGATGGCTATTTGTGAGGCTTGTGTTTTCTTCCTGTCAGGAAACTGAAAAGTCCCTTTTTAGAGAGTGAAGGGGATGGGAAATAGTAGCACAGTCTGAAATAACCACTGCATAAACTTTTACCATGAGTAAGATGAGTGGTTGCAGCATGAAGATTTTAGGGCCACTCAGAGTGATCCGCATAAAGCATTGCTGATGCAAAACAAGCGGTTTTCCTCCACCCCACTTGCTACAAGCTGTCTCTCAATTCATTTCATTATAATAGCCAGAAAGTCATTTCATTACAGTAGCAGGAAAACATCCCATTTTTGTGGGATATTTGGGGATCTCTGTGTTCCTTTCCAGGTAAGGTTGTCCTGGAGTTTCCTTATTTAACCCTTTTGCCATCTCTCTGCCAGGTGCGGGTGTACAGCGGTCTCCTGGACTGCATAAGGCAGATCATGCGAGAGGAGGGCCCAGGTGGATTCTTCAAGGGCCTCTCACCCAGCTTGCTGAAGGCTGCTGTCTCCACTGGCCTTACCTTCTTCTGGTATGAGCTGTTCTGCAGCCTCCTGTGCTCCGTGAAGACTGCCGATAGCACTGCAAGGAAGGAACGCTGAAAGGGGCACGTCTGTGGCTATCTGGAGCCCTCCTGAAGGAGAGGAAACTGATGGGCTTTGCTCCGTCGGGAGCATGTTGGGAATGTCAGAGTTCCCAGAGCTCCACCAGTCTGTAGGAAATCACCTCCTGGGACCAAGCAGAAGGAGAAGGCAGTTGCAGTTCTGCTGAGGACACTGAACTGCTTTGCTGGAAGCTGTTCAACTGAGCACTTTTTTCCTCTTTCTCCTCTAATATCAGTACACATTTAGTTGGGAGAGGAGGGAACCAAGCAGAAAACTACCTGCTGTGAAGAGGCACCTGCTAAAGCGGGTGTATCCCTGTGCTTGCCCTGGATCACAGATTGGGATCCTGGCGTAGCTGGTGCTGCTTAACCAACCTAACACCACTTCCTATGGCTGCATCCGCACAGCTGTGTTTCCTTGCCCTCTGGCCTGCTGTTTGCACTGTGTTCTTTGCTTGGTGTAGCACAGGCAGCTCTGTGCTGCTGTTGTGAAGTCAGTTCAAACCTTACTAGTGACACAGAACCTCAGTTGTCTTTGCTGCCAGCTGCTGCTTCTTGCTTACCGCTAGAATCAGCCATCTGAAACACAGCATCTTCTGGTGGATCACACCCAGACTTGCTCTTCCTTTAGCTCTGATGAGCTTAACTGTATCCCAAGTGCCCATTTCTCTTCTTGCACGTCTTGCCACACATCTCTGGGGGTTCTGCATTGCCTCAGTCACACTTTTGCAACTCAGTCTGCAGATCAAGAACCCTTCTGTAAGGGAATTCAACGCACAAGCCCGATTCTTCAGGGTTCTTTGCTTCAGTACAGTGAGTAACCAAATGCTGTATGGAGTTCTAGAAATATTTAATCTAAGTGGGAATAATGAAGGAGAAGTCCTGTGGAGACTAGTAAATATGTTTTATTATTAATATTTAATGCCACCTTTGAATGTTTCCAGCAACTATTTCTGCTCAAAACCTTTCTGAATGTCACTCCTGCTGTGGTGCTAATAGATGAAAGCGTTTTGACAAGCTAAGCTGAAGTGAAAGGATTGAGCATCAGATGGAAATTGCTTGGCTCAGCACGGTGTTTGACAAGGAAGGGATGATGGAATTCGAGCTGGAGAAGTGGTGGTGTGCAGTTTCAAAGGCTTTAGGGATGCTTTAAAACTCCACGAACCAACGACGCAGCAGCTCTGATTGACGTAACAGGGAAAAGAGGGAAATTGCTTTCTTCCTCCTCTTTTGCTGTTTTTCCAGGCTGAGCAGGGTGTGGTTGGGTCAGTTACGGAGGGCAGGCTCTGAGGAAGAGCTGCTGTGATACACAAGCATGTTGGTCATCTGGCGAGTGGTGGATGGGGCAGAGCACTGCTGTTACTTAGAGGATGGTTTGATAGCTCTTCACGCAGAGCTTCCCGTGGCTCTTTTGCGGTATCCAGGGTGTTAATACTAGATGTTGGGCACATTCCAGCGTGACCAATTCCATTCTGCTGATGCAACTCCTGGCAATTTTGAGCATATCAGCATTGCTCCCTTATCCTGTGCTATTGTGAGAGGCTGGTTCCAAAGAGCAGCTGTTTCACTGGTATCTGAGGTATCCAGAGAGATTCCTTGCAAGCCCAGGCCAAATAACTTGGTGTCTGCTGTGGTTTGAGATCGTGGAGTGCGATGTGGCTGTTTGCAGGTGACTTTGAGAACTATATATAGTTCTTTATAACTTTATAAAGTTAAATCCACTGAGCAGTGGTGGTGGCAGGTAGGAGGCTAATACAGGAGCCTTAAAGAGGGAATATTAGCTACATGTACTCCAAAAATGCACAGTTTTGCTTATTGCAGATAATACAAAGAATGTGGAGTGAAGTGTCTCAAAGTGCCTCAATCTGAGTGGCATTTTCATGTATTGTTTAAGCTGAGATCCCCCCCAAATCTTCTTAACTATATTTTGCCTTTGTTTCTTGTTCATCTCTTGTTCTTGGAAAGACATCACAGCCAGTGACAGCCTTACCCTCATGCCATCCTTCCAAGGAGAGAACTGTCTCATTGTGAAGCACAGTCAAACAGGTTGGGATTGTTAGGCTTTTGGCTGCTGGTACAGAGGAATGCTGTCGTGGGTAGCAGGGACAGGACTGGCCACAGCAGGTTGCTGTGCTGACTTAGGTTCCCATAGGAATTCAGGCCTCATCCATCCTGTGTAAACCTTACAAGACTCTTGGTTTTCACTTTATATCAAAGAGCCGCTGTTAAACTGCACAAAATAGGGGGAAACTGGTGAGGACTGAGCAGTGGAATTGCAGCCGCTGGAAGGGAGGGGGGAGTTGCTTTGGTTGTCACAGGGATAAAGAATAAAGAACATGAGACTGCTCTGCTGAGACAGTGCTCCTCGAGTGTGCTGTGGAGCTTACGGTGATGCAGCTCTAGGGGCATGCAACTTTGGTTGCTCTGCAGGGAAAGCAGCAGTGGAGGGTACAGAGCAGCAGTGGAGGGTACAGAGCACAGTGGAGGGTACAGAGCAGCAGTGGAGGGTACAGAGCACAGTGGAGGGTACAGAGCACAGTGGAGGGTACAGAGCAGCAGTGGAGGGTACAGAGCACAGTGGAGGGTACAGAGCACAGTGGAGGGTACAGAGCAGCAGTGGAGGGTACAGAGCAGCAGTGGAGGGTACAGAGCACAGTGGAGGATACAGAGCAGCTTTTCCTTCTGGGATAGTTTCTTCCTCCACTGCATTAAATACACTTGCCTCCATCCAACAGATGGCAAAGGTGGAGTTGAAGCCGTGCAGGTCTGTGGAAGAGACTCCTGGTCAGGAGCTTCAGCACAGGGCCTGCTCTGTTGTTTTCTCTTCGGGAATGAGTGCTTTAGCACTCGGAGGACAGGTCTTACTCGTGATGCTGATTGAAGCCAAGAGTCCTTGGATTTGAGGAGCAGGAGACTGGGGAGATCTGCAGTCACCTTGTTCCCTGCTGCGCGGGGGCAGATCCGCTGTCGGATGCTCCACACCCCAGTTCACAGTGTCTCCACGTGGTGAGGGACACGCTGTGAACCTGTGCCAGGTTTTCCCACTGGGATGGTGAGGATTTCCCTCTGCTGTCGTCCTGTCGGGGGATCTGTGTTGCCTGCGGTTGTGTTAGCTTTCTGATAGTGCCTTGTACCGTCAGGACATCCAGAAGCACGTCCACAGGGAAAGCGCAGCTGTGCTGTGGTTGTCGCTCTTGGCTGGCCTCGAGGAGGAGGATGTGAACACACACGTTCTGTGATGGACACAGTGTCCTCCAACACCGATCCTGGGACACTGTTCTTGGAATGCTCCTCCAGAGTGTGGTTTGTGACAAGAAACGGATGTTTGGCAGCCGGGCTCGGGGTAGATTGTTCTTAGTTTGGGTTTAAGTTCATTAGACTCATGCTAGGTTGTTCTTTGTTTTTGTTTCTCCCAGGTGGAGAGGTCTACAGCTTTGGAAAACTGCCCTGGAGATCAGGACCAGAGGAGTCATGTGCTAATAGTCCTGTCTTAGAAAATACTTTGCTTGGGCACCATATTATTACAGTGGCGGCTGGCAGCTTCCATAATGGAGCTGTAACAGAAAGTGGTGTGGTGTACATGTGGGGGAACAACTCCGCTGGCCAGTGTGCAGTTGCTAATCAGCTGTGTGTACCAGAGCCACAACCCATCAGTATTTCTGATTCTGAAACCAGTCCTCTGTTATCAGTAAGGATTTTGCAGCTAGCATGTGGAGAGGAACACACGCTGGCACTATCACTAAGCAGAGAGATATGGGCTTGGGGGAGTGGCTGCCAGCTCGGCCTCATAACAACAACTTTCCCAGTGACAAAGCCACAGAAGGTAGAGCACCTGGCAGGGCGCGTTGTGCTCCAGATTGCCTGTGGAGCCTACCACAGTCTGGCTCTGGTACAATGTCTTCCTGTGCAGGAAATGAAGCCTATTCCAGAGAGGTGCAATCATTGCAGCCAACTCCTCATTACGATGACGGACAAGGAAGATCATGTAATCATTTCAGATAGTCACTGCTGCCCGCTGGGCGTAGCACTGTCTGATAACCGACCAGAAAGCCATGCCTTCTGTCCCTCACTGGAGACCCTGGAAGGAAAAAGTGTATCAGGTAGCCAAAGCGAAGACTGTCAGAAACCACTTGTGGAAGAACATACGGTTGTTGCTTTAGAGGCTGATGGAGCAAGTGTGTTTTCCAGTAACAGTGGACAGGAAGACAGTGTGATTTCTAGTCCTGGAAATATTCTGTTCCCAGACAAAAAAGGAGTGAAAGAGTACTTAATCGGTTTATCAGATAGCTCATTAAGTGAGAGCCTGGAGAAAAACATCTGCCCAGAACCCGAGCAGGTTGGTACCTAGTAACTAGCTCTAACTTTGCTACACTTCTTCCTGTGTGACAGTGTTACTCTTCACAAATGAAACATTCTGTTAGTTTAATGTAACTGTGGTGGTCTATAGTTTCAGAGTGTTTCTTATCAGTGACAGTTCTCAACTTTTAAGCAGATTTTTTTTTGTCCTCCATCCATGTTCACTTGTAAGGCTTTAACGTGGGCAGCTTTGACTGCGCTATAGTCTCTCTTCTTCCCCTGGTTCACAGTACCAGAGGCATGTAAGCCAATTTCCCATTCTGTAGCAGGTTTACAATGCTTGGGTTTCCCAGTTGTGTGGGGGAAACCAGGAGAAAGCTGGTAGTTGTCTAACTTACCTTTAAGGTAAAACTTTATTTTCTAAATGTGGAATGAATCGCTCACAAATCTAATTCAGTTAAAAATTGTGGATTGCAAGAGAAGATAGTGAAGGTAAGGCTAGTGGTGACCGAAGGGCTTCTGATGTTAATCATGTAGGGGTAGCATAGACTCATAAACAGGGATGGGATATACAGAAGTTCTAATCTGTGTGACGTGGAAGATGGTTCCATGATGCTATTTGGATGCGGTAGCAGAACAGTAAAGTAATAATTTCTTAACAAGCATCAGAAAATGCTTGGTTCCCTTTTGGTTCCCGGTTCTTGAGCCTTCATCATAAGGTCTCTGCCAAATACTACATTTCCCACTTTTTTTGAAAAGTTTTTTTGGGATGGGAGGAAGAAGATGGAACTCCAAAGCTGTTGGACAGAAAACAATCCAAAGTCTTGCAGTGCAGTCTGGCAGTCCCTATACAAGTACTGTCCTGTTGGGTGGCATATGGTAAAGGTAACGTCTGTAAGGAAACCTGCCGCTCTGTGGCCCAGGATGCAAACTCAGCAGAATTCTGGAGGTGTCTTTTGTCATACGAAGTATGGTGTAGGTGTCAGTTTCTTCATTTTTCTTAATAGCTGCAGTGAGAAGTTTTTCACAGTGGTTTCGAGGGATAAGTTTTACAGTGCCTAATAAATAGTTGATTTTTGTTATCAACTCTCATTGGAAAAAAAAGGAGTAGTATTAAAACCAAAGCAGACTGTCCAGTAATTTGGTGATTCAGCAAGTTACGTGTTCCTATTTGAGGCAAATTTATTTCAGAGAAGTAAACATTGTGTAAATACAGTTGCCCTTCCTTTTGCCTTATGGCAATAAAACGCGTTCTAGCAGTTATGAGCCCCTCAGACTCCTGGGAGAGCTCCTGCCGTTAGGAAATGACTGAAGTGCGCAGTTCCATGCTCCCTTTCTCAATTCCTTGTCCCTGGAATACTTCCAGAGTACTGTTTCGCTTGTACAGTTCCAGGAATAAGCTTGGAATTGATTCAATGAATCTTGACAGAGTTGAGCATATGTGTGAAGAGCAGAGCTGAAAACTAGCGTAAGGTTTCAGCATTAGTAAAAATCCTCTCTTTCGCTTTGCTTTTCTACACATACTGAGTTTGCTCTTCTGTATTGCTAGACATGCCTTTTGTAAATAGGAATTAAATGCTAGTAAACAGGACCAAGACCATTTCTGTAGCATAACCTTTCACAAAAAAAGTCGAAGATTGTCTTCCGTCTTGTAGAATAAATTGAGATTTAATATTATTACTTCATACTGTGCATTAGGTGGGAAAATGGGTCTTTGCTGCCTTTGTTTTAATCACTGTTTTCCTTTTAAGATATTGAAGAGAGGACATACCTCTCTGTAAATACAGCATGCTCACTGATGCACTTTAGTTGGTGCTGAAGAAGTTGGTGATAAGCCTAAAATGAAACCCCTCTTTTTTATGTATGTTTGGAAAGGTCTTTTTGTGTGTTTGAAGAAACCAAACAGACAGACCCACATCCTCTTGTGGATGAGTTTGCACTAGGCAAGTGCAGCAGACAAAGCCCAGTCTGCGTAGAAATGGTGCTTGGTCCTACCTTAAAAAATATGATTCTCAGGAATAGATGTTTGCCTAAGTATAAAAAACTTTCTTAGAATGTCTGTTCAGTATAGCCTGTAGTTTGAGTAGTGAATATGTATATCATCATCCTATTGCTATGTGCTGTCTGGTGTGATAGTCTTTAATTTTTTCTTTGGTTTTAGCCTTCACAAGAAGAACAACTCAGTGCTTGTATCCCTGGCCCTCCAGGTACCAGCACATCTGCCTTGAACAGCTTGGTGGCCTCTTGTGCATCAGCAGTTGGTGTGAGAGTAGCCGCTACATATGAAGCAGGAGCACTGTCTCTGAAGAAAGTAATGAATTTCTATGGCACACCTTCAAGTGAATCAGGATCTCAGTCTGGCATTGGTTCCCCAGGGCCTGAAGCTCTGAAAGACAGTCGAGAAGAGCAGGTCAGACAGGAATCTATGCAGGGGAAGAAGAGTTCCAGTTTAGTAGATATTAGAGAGGAGGAATCTGAAGGAGGAAGTCGAAGGCTTTCCCTACCTGGGTTGTTGTCACAAGGTAAAAAAGCATGTTGGGGAAAGCCAACTGGAAAAGTTACCATAATGTTAGAGGTTCAACTGAAAATGAAACATTGACTGAACACAAATTTAATTGTCTACTGAAGGTGTCTGAATTATAAAGTATACCTTAGGACTTGGAAGCAGCAGAGGGAGTGAAGGCTAACAGATACCACCTGCTAAGAAAATCAAAATCATAGCAGGCTTGCAAATGCCCATAGTAAAGTAAGGTAAAGCAGGCACATTGTGGTAATCTTATTGCAAAATGACAGCAAACTGTCTTTCATATAGGTTGCATAGCATATAAAAATCTGTGTGGCCTCTAAGCCCTAACACACTGAGCTGGTTTTGAGCCAGGGACCCAGTAATATTCCAGTTCCCACTGCCAAACTTCAAAGCTAATGACCTTCTTACCTCATTGATTCTAGTGTTAATTGCTCCGAGTGAGTACATGGTTTAGTTCTATATTGATCTTGGATCTGAGGAGAGATTTTAGGAATTACTCTGAGGGGGGATTTTAGGAATTATTCAGAACTGCAAGGATATATTTTCTTTCAAAACATATTTATTTGATGTACAGTTTGTTTCGGTTCATTTGCTTCAGTAAAACTGCATGGTTCTCATATGCTCGTTACCCTTTAACAGCTGGTAAAAATGAGTTGGGATCTGTCTACTTTTAACGTGCCAGTTATCTCTGTGTATCTGTAACCTATCTTCTTGCATGTCAGCCTTTGCTCTCAATCTTAATTAAGACCTCCTTACGAAGTCTTGATTGGTTCTCAAATAGTGCTGTTATTGTGTAGCATACAGTCTGAGTGATACATTTGCCTAAAATGATGAGCAATTTTTCTGTCTCTCGGCCTGTTTTCAGTTTCTCCTAGGCTCTTACGGAAGGTAGGGCGGGCAAAAATGAGGACTGTAGCTCTGACTCCAACCTACAGTGGTGAGGCTGATGCTCTTTTACCCTCTCTAAGAACGGAGGTGTGGAGCTGGGGAAAGGGGAAGGAAGGACAGCTAGGGCATGGCGATGTTCTACCAAGGTGAGATTTCTGTGGTTAATGTTTGGGGTTTTTTCCTTTCATCCAGTAGGTTGCTAGAAAATTTTGACTGCTAAACTTTCTCAAATTCTCAAATTTGGTCAGCTGCCTTGCATTGTTTTTTGTTCTTTTAAGTCTTGTGACCCAAGTTCCTCTAAGTTACACGTTTTGTTACTCTCTTGTTACTGGATGTCAATCAGTTAGGACTTTTCCCCTTGTAATCTTTTGGAGTTTGGTGATATTTTGGCTCTGTCCAAATTAAGATGAGGTTTATCATCAACTTGTGCTCTTCATGACCTTCTTGACCAAGCTAGTTTATTGCCAAAAGACTCCATGTATATTGGTTTTCTCTGTTTTGTGAAAAAATAAAACTTGGAATTTATTTTTGTGTTAAAAATGCGTCTGATAATTTTTCTTTCTCTTCTCCCTTCCACCGTCCCCCGTCGGTTCTGGGGGTTGACAGGCTTCAGCCACTATGCGTGAAAAGCCTAGATGGTAAAGAAGTGATTCACCTCTCTGCTGGTGGCCATCATTCCTTAGCACTCACTGCCAAATCTCAGGTACAAGTGCCTGTTATCATTTATTCCATATTTATGACATAATTGTCACATTTGGTGTTTCTTAAGTTTTTGGGGTTTTGCTTCTAAATTCTTGCTCCCATTTGTGGGAGGCAACTTGGAAGCAGTGTGGAATTTTAAATCTATTAATGCCAGTGTTCTGCATGTATCATCAACATTATGTTTAAAGATTGACATGACTTGATTTGGCGCATTCCATTTCTGAGTGTGAGAAGACAATTTGAGACAATAGGAAGACAGTGGAGGCTAGGGAAGTGTTTCTTGGTAGGCCAATCTTATACCCTTGACCTGTGTGTATGCGCTTGATGTGTTATACTGCTACAATTCAGTATGTGTTCATATATACAAACTTGCATTCTGATGTTTGGCTGTGTTTCTTACAGGTGTATTCATGGGGCAGTAATACCTCTGGCCAGCTCGGTCACTTGAACTCCCCAACAACAGTCCCTCGCCTAGCAAAGGTACTTCCTCTTTTCTGCATTTTTCTTTCAGTTGAGGGTCTCTTATACAAGCGAGTACAAAATAATTTCTAGAAGATGCCCTTGTTTGTGGATCCATGTGCTTATACTGTGAAGAAGATCCTAGATAAGCTTGTGAAAAATCTACCCGAGAAATCTTTTACCCAGACTTCACTGGGTTTTGACCACCTTGAAGTTCTGAAACTGAGATGTGTGATTGGTTGTATCTTATCAAATTTCACTTCTCCATTATGTTCGGTTTCCCTAATACCAGTGTTGTAGTGCTGAAACTTTTAAATGCTTTGGAACACCGGTTTTATTCTAAACAATTGCTTCTGGCATTTTTTAACTTTGCATGGCCATGCCTCTATTTTTTTGGTTTGTTTCTGTATTTCCAGGCCTGTTTTGGCAGTAGGTTTTCTGTTTGTTTTGAACTTCACATCACATTGAGTGAATAGCCAA